>JABUQX010031362.1:0-70000 GCA_015478945.1 Trachelipus rathkii | reverse complement strand
TAAAATAAAGCGCCACACCCCCTTCCTTCTTTCCTTTATGCTGGTATAAATAAAGTGAATATCTGTCTATTTCATATTCCTGAAAGGAGTCTCCATATTTATTCTAAATTAACCCATACCTCAGTTATGAAAATAATGTTTAGATTCCCATTTACGGTATAACTAATCAGCTCATCTTTTTTATTTCTAAGGCTATGAGCATTTGATATTCAAAATGCTGTTATTTTTGTTGCTTTCATTATTATTTGAACCTGTAACAACACTAGTTTTATTTATCTCACCACTATTACAGTTACCATTGCTATTATTCATATCTAGATTTAGCCCATCACCCCCAACTTTACCTAGTTTTTTGCTAAACAAGTCTCCAAACTGGTACTGAAAAACCCAACACCTTTATAATTCAAGTGAACTCCATCTGCTACAAAAAGATCTTTATCCAGAAATTCTCTCCACAAATCAAAAAACCTAATATTTTCTGCAAAAACATAATTTCCTAACCCTTTTCATTTACACCTAAACCCTACTTCCCCATTCTTCCTGAGCCGCAACTAACCTAGGTAAAATTCCAGAAATCATGCACCTTCTTCCACTAGCTTTCATCTTCTGAATCAATTTTCTATAATCTGCAATTAATTCTTCTGATCTCTATGATCCAATAACATCCTCCACTGAGAATCACAATTGATAACATTTGTAGAAATCAATCCTCTGTCTATCCTATCCACGATTATCACTCACTCTGGCACCTGGATTACATACTGCTCAATTGTGCTTATTCTTATTTTTGAAAAGCCTATCTATGGTTATCGTATTTCATAAGAGTCTCCAATTAGCAATGCATCAGTCTTCCCTTTAGAAAACTCAACATTACCATTGGCCCTCTCTGATCCCTCCCCATCAGGAAGACAGTCGAACCTGTTACTGCAGGTCACAGGCTGACTGACTTTCGAGATCCTCATCTTTAAATTATTATTTCTAATTTCTACAACTCTATATTCATATATTTACTGACTGCTCTAAAACAAGGAACAGTGTGGGTGCATCTGCTGTCTTTCCTAACTGCAACCTCTCAGATACCCTGCACTGTCACGCTTCAATTCAACTCTCTCAGATATGTTACATGTAGTCTATATAATGTTAGCACTTTTCAAAACTTCAAGGTTTCAGATGGTGAATTAGTTGGAGTGTAGTGGAAGTAGTATCAGATATGTGTTTTGTGTAATGAAATGTTTCAATATCTTTGACAATCCAATTCACTATCTTGTTCATAATATCTTCATTTTCAGCTGAGCTGAAAAATAAAGCTATATATACTTGTATATATATCTTGGATTTAAAAGCTTTGATAGAATTGTATTCATATCATAAAGATATTCTGAAAATGTTTTTTGAAGATGCTTTCCATGTTGAAATGGTTTCACCTGAACTGGTAAGATGTTGAAATAATTCTATTTTTCAAAGGAATTATGATTATTTACTACTGTTACAGTAGGAATAATAGATGATACCAGTGGCTATATTTTTACTCAAATTCTGAGTCAAAGATCATAAAAAAATTTCAATATGTGCACAAGCTTTTCTAAAAAATAAAAAATTGCCATTGGTTACTCTTTAAACCTCTAAGTTTGCTACTGTCACAAAAAAGGAACAAGTGTCTTTTTGTTCAAAAAAAAATTTCTAACATTAAAAATTGACTTTTCCATCTCATAGATATATCTGAATAATTTTATTGTCTAACATTATTCTTTGCTTAATTTTTCTTATACTGGTATGAATTAAATGCTGATGGTGAATGATTAAAATGTTCAATAATGGACTTGCAGGCAGAAATTATGTTGCTTACATAAACTTAATATTTCATAATATTTCCACACTTAATTGACAGAAAATTGACTGATGATGAAAATTGAAAAAAAATGTTGGTGTTGCTGATAATGATTAATCATCCCATCACTAATATATATATATATATATATTATATATTATATATATATATATATATATATATATATTATATATATATATATATTATATATATATATATATATATACTATATATATAGATATATTATATATTTTATATATATATATATATATAATATATTATATATAGTATATTATTATATATATTATGATATTCCATGTCAAGTGTACCTGATTTGGAAATCATTCCCCACCTTACCTTCTTCAAAAATTGACGAGAACTTTTACAATTGATATTCTTTTGGGGTATTGATGAAGCTGTGAAAAAAAAATTTTGCGTTCCATATCAATTCATGGTTCCGTTTTTAAGTCGCCTCAAAGGATGAGATTTGGGTATGTGGTTCTTGAGGTCATGTGTCAAGATAGCAATTTTGATCTTAATGTTTAGATTAATTTTCAAACCTAGAGGAACTGGAAATGTTAGTACTTAGGTAATCTATATACAAATAATAGCAATGGTAACTATAATAAAGTGGAGATAAATAAAAGCTCAGTGTTGTTTACAGTGTTCAAAAATGATGAAGATAATAAATAATAACTAAGCAAATTGACAAAAATCATATGCTTGTACACAAATGCCTCATAGCCTTAGAAATAAAAGATGAGCTGATAGTATTTTATAGTCAGTGCACTATGCAACACGGCTTGTATATTAACTTTAATAACCCTAATAAAACTAAAAATAATTAATAAAAAAAAACCGAAATAACAGTTTAATTATATCACTCGAAGTAAGAACAAGGTAATTGGATAATATTTTAATTCTAGAAATTTTTATATTTTTTTAAAAAATGTTAGCAAATTAGGGTACAAAAAATTTTCCTTCATAGGGACTTCCACTTTTGAAAAAAAATGTGAGTGTTTTTAACTTCGTTAAAAATTAAAAATTGTGGATCGATTTTAATTATTTTGTGCGAGTGAGATAACACTCCGAGTATGTTAGCTTTTAAAACTGCCAAAGTAAATTTTTGATCCAAAGACAGTATTAGTGGCAAAAAAAACGGGGCCTAACTTGGTCTCGATTCACCCCGCCGCTAAAAATTGATGGAGGGTGGCTCGGACCACCATTGTGTTTTCGATATTTACGGTATTATTTATTGACATTTTTATTACGTATAATTATATTTAAATGTAATAAAATGATTAACTAAATATATAGTCGACAAAATCTTTTAAAAAAAAATATATTTTAATATAAAAAAAACAAAGATTTAAAAAAAGTTGCAAAAATTTTTTCGATTGTTTATTACTGGAATCGGACCACCTTATTTAAATTCGTATTTTATTTATCATTATTGCCAGTTTTCTTACTTCTACGAATATAAATATCAGAAAGGAAGTTCCGCTATAAAATATATCAAAAATATTAAAATTAAATTATACGTAAAAGACGAATTTAAACAGATGGTCCGAGTCAACCCCTCAATGGTGGTACCGACCTTCACCACATACACAACTTATACAAACTTTATCAAAACTTTTCAAACTTTATAAAAACTTTATTATTAGAATTACATTATTATTATTTTGTAATGTTTTTGTTGCAACCGACTATTGGGCCGTGATTTACAAAAAAAAAAATTTCCAAAAAAAGAATCATTAGGAGGAGAGTCGGTGGAGACCAAGTATATACCTAAAGTGGTTTCCACGTCACCGCCTTGACGCTATACCATAAATGAGATCTAGACATTATTCTGCATAACTGAGGCATGTGTTAATGAAGAATTATATGGAGACCCTTTCAGGGAAATGGAAATAGACGGAATTCGCTATTATTTTATACCAAGCGATTAGAGGAAAGAAGCAGGTGGTGAGTGATCGAGCGCTTTAGTTTTTTAAAAGCACTGATATTCACAATCATGTATCTAATGACACTGACTATTAAAATGAACCATAGATTGTTTCAACTTGGGTAGATTTTGTTTGGACATAAAAAATTCTTCAGAATAGGGCATTTTATAGACCTCCTGCAGAAGTCAAGAATTAGACGCAGAAAAATTTATGAAAGAAATAGAGACAGCATGCCACAATAAAGAAAAAAGGTATAGTCATAATGCTGTGATTTTAATTTTCCTGGCATTCATTGGGAATTCCTGTCTTAATATGGACCATAGTTAGTTCTGCATTCAATAAATTGATACTAGCATAACTTTTTGACCAGATGGTCCAAGAACCCACAAGATTTTACGATTTTGCCACTACTAACTTAATATTAACTAACGATGAAAGTATGGTGGATTAAGTTAGAGTTGAGGAGAATTTAGGACTAGTGACATATTATAATTAGATTAATATAAAATAGTATATCTGGCCCCAAATTGCAAGTTAATAAAGAAAAGATCTAGATTTCCGAAATGGCGATTTTACCAATTCGAGACATGCTTAGTACAACTAAATGGGAAAAAATTTTACCTACCAAAACGTATCATGGTCACGTGGCATGCTCTGGAGCAAATTTAATGAATATATGCCCAGTAATGATGTTTTAAAGATAAACCCCATTAGGGTGGCGAGGCGAAGAGAAAACCTGTTTGGGTGGAATAGGAGAAGATAGAGAGAAAGAAAATAAGCGCAATGTTTAAAATATTCAAACGGTAGTAATGGGAAGACATGATTAGAAAATTATACAGTCATTCCTTCAGAAAATAGGAAATGAAACTTAACCAATCAATTAAAGCGCAAAGGCCAAAGAGATAGAGCAGAAATTAATTTAGTGCAAGAATTAGTAATAATAGAATCGAAGAAGTTTTAGCTTTAAAATTTAAAGTCAAGAATAGCGACAATTGTGTCCAATAAAAATGGTATGAAATTTAGTGAGTTCAAGATAAGGAATATAGGTCAACATTTTTTCCAATGCTTACTTTTGCTTCAGCTGGTTTACTTGAGGAAGATTAGATAATATGCTTGCGAGTACTAATAGTTCTTGTTGCATGAACAAATAGACTTAAAGAATTTGAATTGATGTAAAAGATATTAAAAACGTTATAGATCATATTGACCAAGTAAAGCTGAGGCCCTGATGGTATATATGGATAGAACTGAGAGGGTGAGTACCAGCATCTGCAAAGGTCACATGGTGATTTGATTTTTTAAAAGCGATCCTATAAACATTGGTGAGGCACCAGTATGACTGGAAAATGCGCATATGTTGTGGCCTATTTATAAGAAAGTAGTAAGGAAGATTGGGAAATTATTAGGCCGTGTGCTTAAACATCTATGGTTGGAAAAGGTTTTGGGAAAAAGTTAATGAAAGGGTCATATAGAGATAATTATTTAGAAGATAAACAAGGGGTATTATGGACTCCCAAGCACGGTTTTCAGAAAGGAGTAGGTCCATGTCAGACAAACCTTTTAGAATTATATTAATGAATTACTGACTGCATCGACCGAGGTGATCCAGTTGATATTGTATATTTAGACTTTAGTAAAGCTTTTGATAAGGTTCCCACATAAGGCTGATGAAAAAGTTATTGCAGACTGTGGATATTGGTCTGGAGTGGTAACATGGTTGGGATTAAAGAGTGGTGCGAAGAATAAAAACATACAATAAACACATATATATAAAGACTATGAGTAATATAACAATAATCTGTGAGTTGTACAACTAAAATGGGAATAAATCAATATGGGAAATAGTGAAGAGTGTTGTTCCATTGTTCCACAGGGGAGCAATTAAAATTATTCCCAAATATAGTTAAATGATAAACTCTATTAAACCATGGACTTAAATGCAAGTTTCTAAGTTTGCAGATATTATACCAAAAGTGGCCACCTCAGTAGGAATAGTGAAGATATGTTAAAAGATTCAAAATGATCTTGATAAACTTCTTCGGTCTGAAGGATGCAGATAAGTGGCAAATGAACTAGTTTAATAGTAAAAAGTGTAAGCGTTCTTCAACCTAGGTTACTCAAATAAAAGTTTTAAACACAATTATGAATGGGGAGTGGCTGAGTCGTGGACCAAGAAAAAAGATGTTAGGTAGTGATTATAAAGCCAAGACTAACTTTGAAAAGTAGCTATAATCCAATGTTTGGAAGCTAGAAATAAAGCCTAATAATGATGCTGGGCATAACTAAATTACGCAATGTGTTTACAAGTAGCAAGGAACTGAACTGACGAAATGCGTATGGCCAAGTAATAAAGGTAAACTCAAATTATAATAGCAATGTATTAGAGCCAGTAAAAGGAGTTATTGTTGCCAACAAGTTTGGGCACCTTATTCTAAAGAAAGACTATAGATAATGCTAAGAGATAGTGAAACGTTTAGCAGCAACAAGGGATGCAATTTCTGGTTTACGATGGGTAAGAGCTATGAGGAAGAGGGAGAGAGTTAGGAATGTTTTCTGTAGAAAGGCGATTTCTCAGAGGGGACATGATCACAAGTCTACAAAATATTCACATTCTAATTTGATAATATAGAGACCAATAAATTTTTCATAGTTTATGACTGAGAATAAATGGACAGAGTGAACAGGGGGCAAATAAAGAAAATTAAGACAGAAAGCATGCCTGCTGATAAGAAAGCAGTGCATTCAGTAATAGGGTTGTTAATTTGGAATAGTCTGCACGAGGAGCGTTGCTGAGTTTGACTCGATAATGCAAACGATTTAAGGAAACAGTTAGATTCGTAAATGGATGGGTTGCTGTATCATATAATATATTGACAAAGCCAAATTGGGTTGTGGCGTTTTAAGTTTATAGCAGTTATGTTAGGATGGCATGTGGCACATGTGACCTAATAACTTAAGTTATTAAATGCATGTGTGAGGAAATGTTTGAGGTATCATTTTATAATTCATAGTTTTGACTAAGCCAAATTGGTGGATCTGTAGGTTACAACAAATGACAAGCCCTAGGGGTGCTTTGTGGATTTTGCATGAGCATGTTTTGTAGTGGGTTGACTGGGACAGTCTCGATAGGCCCATGCTTGGGCTTTTAGATGTCTCTATATTCCTCAATGTCCCTAATGTCCTTAGTGATTCAGAATGTTAGTTCAAAATTCATTATTCTACTCTTAGTAACAGGAAACTAATTCTGAAAACAGTTCAGCAAATTTTTTAATTCTGAAATGATGTTCGCACCCAAGAATAATACTGTTATTACATAAGGAATTGAATTTAAACTTTGTGATTTGAAGTAGTCTATGACTGTTAAGAAAAATATCATTTGTGATGCATTTTGGTTTGTAGTTCAAGAGGTTAGTCCAACATCCAATTTTTTTAAAATTTTGTTTTTGCAGTTTTTTTGGTATTTTTATGGTTTTTCAGGTGTTCCTTTTTTGATTTTTTTTTTTTTTTTTGTTCATTAGAAAGAAGAGCTCTAGAGCTTTCAAATGAACCTATTTTCATGAGGGTGTTTGTAGGTCTTTTACTGGAAAATTAAATTAAATTCAAAAATGCTATTTCTCAAATTACTTGTGGAGGAAAATCTTTAAAACTGCTGGATAAAATAAGGAGAATGAAAATTGATATACTAAACATCATCAATGTGTTATGATCATTAAATAGCCATGTTATTCTATTTACTATTTTAATGTGACTTCCCACTCACATTTTAATAAGAAAATTTGTAACAAAATATAAAAGGAAATTATAAATAACATACGAGAATTAAATTATAATAAATGTGATCATTCAGTGCTAGCTAATCACTTACCGGACCTTTACTACTTTCTTCTACCCAAGTAAACTTATGGAAGTGGGTATGGGTGACAAGAGACTTGTTTTCAATTATCTGTGTTAGATAATTGTGAAATGCGTACATCCTCATTAATTCAACTGCAATACGTGTGTGCATTACCCAGCTAACGTTTTAATAGGAAACGATAAGATATTTAAGAGATTTAATGAACGACTTAAAGTTCTGTCGCTAAAACCGAAGAAACCCCGTTTTAAGTGAGAAAACTCGGCCTCATTAATGTACTTTGCTCTAGGTGGAAAAACAATCCTACCGCTTTATAAAGACTTTTTATGACAAAATCGAAGGGACCGCGACTGAGCACTAGCAGTTTCTCTTAATGAATCATTACCCACATCCAACGTGATATAACATCTCCTATATAAAATGTTGTATGCGTTAGATATATTAATGTGCATCCCTTTCATATTGGTCCTGGCCCATTGTTTATTAAAGGACTATGAGTGGAACCAAAGACAAAATACAACACAACCCACTCCCCTCACATATAATCTCAACACAAAATCCTCTCATCAATTTACAGAACTATACCTATTTATTTTAGGCACTCCTTAGTACAATCTTCTTCGGACCTTCCTAGCCCTCTAATCCGAGGAAACTCCACAGTGTCCTCTCCTCCAGGAATCCCATTCACTGACTCAATCCACTTTTCTCTGCCTCTACCCAGGCCGGCGATAATCCCCAGCGACACACCTCAACACTATACATCGTGCACTGGCCTCTTCCTCCTACCATACAGGTCTGCATCACTTTTTCTCTGTGTTCCCTTTTTATTCAGTCCAATATGAGGATCCTAAAGTATGATTCTTAAAAACACACAGCACTGTTGTTTCCACACGTCTAAATTTACGAATAAAATCTCATTACATAAACTAACTAAAAATACATAAAAAATCTATTATCCGTTAACTCACTTTTTACTAACAAGACTTGCAAAAAAACATTATCCGCATATACATACACAATAACATACAAACCGTTTTATTTATTCTTTATTATCTTAGAATCGTCATCTTTATTATTCTGTATGGTCTTTAGAGAGTTTTCTATATTTTAAAAAATATACATTAACATCATAGCTTTACACACCCTGCCCAAGTGCTTACCCAACAAGCTTTTTTGCTGCTCTCAACATTCTTCTTGAAATTCCAAACTCTCTTTCCATACACCTTCACACAAGGACCGTATACTTTTTATTAACTTTAGTATTATCAAATGCTAAGAACAAATTGTGAACATTAGATTTTATAATTATTTTTCAGTGTCCATTATACCACTCAGATGATAATATACGGGTTAGGGGAACCTTCCTAGCTTATAAAAGTGACCATCCCCGCTACAACCTACCTAATTCCTTTTGCTAAATATTTTAATGCCCTCTATTTCCATATAACGACAAACAGTAATATATGGCAAAAATAATCCACCAACAGGGGCCCGATAACTATATAGTAGTTACTATGTATATTTACATCACCCTTCATGTAAAAATTGTAATATATTATATAGTATATAAAAGGAGTGATAATATAACATATATATATATATATATATGTGAAATCGCTGATATACACTAATCCAATTTATGATTTTTTCTATTTATTAACGTAATTATTATGGACATTTATTACGTTAATAATATAATTTAAATTTATATAAATAAATATATAAATTATAGTTATATACTTTAATATTATATTATAATAGTATAAATAAAAATTATAAAATAAATCACCATAAAAATATAATGAGATAAATATTTAATTAATACAAAAAATTACGATATTCCATAAAATATGTAATCTTGATTACAAAATATTTTATATATATATTTAGATATCATGCTGGATTATATATATAGATATAGTATATATAATATAATATATATATTATACCTATATATAATATATATATACTATAACAATATCATATATTATAAAGTAATATAATATACTTAATATATATATATATATATATATATCATCGTCACACCATCTACTCGTCGATAACCTAACAGGACCACACTTCATTTGCTGCGTATTCTTGTTTTATGTATCATTATTGTATTTTTATATACTTATTACAACTTATCTTATAATCACAAACGCATCGAAAGAACATAGTAGACATACAGCAAAGGCCACCGTCAATTATACAACTCTTTTTAAAATATAAGAGATACACTTCTGATCAGATCAGTGAAAAAACCCATATCCCTTATATTGTATCAAAAGAAGGCTTCAACGAGGACGACGAGCGGACCAGATCACATTTATATTGACCATACCTCCAGGCTCAATGTACGGGTTCGAGTCTCTTAGGCCCAGGTTGGAGCCCAGCAATCATTTCCACCCCCCATTCACTCCCGCTAATTTTGTACCCTTTCTTCTCACCCCCGCGTCCCTCTGCCAAACTCGCCATTTTACCATCTTCTGCCAGGTACGCGTCAAGTTTTATAGACTCGATCCAATCCACCTTTTCTTCCCGCGTCTCCTCGCAGAGATGATTGGTCTCGGTATACACACATTAAAGACCTCTTACATAAATCTTGCACTGTACATCGTCTCTATTATATTCCGCGCCTAACATACACCTATCGCTACCTCATCTCTCTCTTCGTTTCCCGCAATTGCACCAAACAAGCCTCGAAGTATATACTTTCATTTTTCCCATTTATCACTCTTCCTTCCACTTCACAAACAACTCTCTAATCATCACTTCCTTCATTTATCAATCTCTTCTGCAGATCTAACACGCCTTCTGAGCAGTTGTCCATATCCTGAGTGTACACAAGGTACACAACTCTTAGATCACTATAACCTCCTCTATACATCACTATCTCAGACACATAGAGAGAGAGAGTCTATTCCAAACCCACTTATAGCGCATTACGCTCATAGTAGACAACAGTACAGTCTTACGATAGTCCGACACGTAGTCACACTAAATGATCTTATAGTCTCTTACATCCACCATGACTAGTTTCACAATGTCACACACCTTCTCTGGCATCACAACATTCTCTACCTCACGTCACACTCATATGTGCTATCCTATCTGCTTACCCTCTATTATCATGGGCCGCTCTATATATAATTATTCACAAAGATTGATATAAAATTCTCAACCATCATATATGACTCACATCTATACTCCAGCCCTGCCCTCAACAGAGTTTAAAGCGAGAGGTAATACTTTTTAAATGTTGAGGATATTTATAAAGGTTCTGTGACCTGGTTTTAAGTTGAGGAATTATGGAAGGTTCCTGACCCGGTTTTAAGTTGAGGAATTATGAAGGGTCCCTGACCCTGTTCCTAGTTTGAGGTTGAGAAATCATCAAGGGTCCCTAACCTATTCCTAAATGAAAAAGAGATTTTAGTGTGATTACTAATAGAACAAACTTGAGTTTAATTATATATTCATGTATGACATTATGTATCATGTATGGTGAAAAAAGTGAGTTTATTCATACCTCAGTCAATGCTGAGGACTTCTTTTGAAACATAAGGAGGTGCCAATTGCAGCACAAGACACATGTGACAAGTCATCAAGAGAAGAAATCTAAAAAAATAAAAGTTTCTACTCACGTGTCTTCAGGAAGTATTGGTCAATTCATATAAAAATCAATTTCAGACATTTATTTCATTTTATAAACCCATAAGGACTTTAAACATACTTAGATAAATAAAAAAAAGGTAGAATAACTTTGAGGACATTGGAGTCAAAAAAAAAATTGCTGGACAAAAAAAAAAATTACTCAGACAAATATTTGATGGGTTCATTTTAAGATCCTTACAATATTATTATTATATAATCTATTATATATAAAATATATATAGATTTATAATAATAAATTAAATTATATATATATATATATATATATATATATATATATATATATATATATATAATATACTATAATATTAATACGGGAACTTTATGTATAAGTTTTTTTTTTTTCAGCAGTAGCTATACTTATCTTTGGATCTCGAACATTATTCAAAAAGGAATTTATAGGCGTAAAATTAAGGAGGTGGGATAAAAGTTAGAGTTGAAATATTTCGTTATATACTATATTATATAATATATATATATATATATATATCTATATATATATATTATATATATATAATTTATATATATTATATATACCTATAATATATATATAATATATATTATATACTAGCTATATAATATATAGTGATGACCGGATGTCAAAATTTGAATGTTTGCGGATGCGAATGCGGATCTTAAAGATGATGAGGATGCGGAATTGCGGATTCTTAAAGTAGAATGAGGAATGCGGATGTTTACTCTTTGTTAAGTTTGGAATTTAAAATTATAATAATATATATAATATATATATTATTATATATCTATATATATATATTATTTATATATATATATTATATATATCATATATAATATATATATATTATAAATAATTATATATATATATATATTATATATATATCTATATAATAATTATATATATATATATTAGTATATATATTATGTAAGCGATGCTGGCATAGACGATGATATATATATATATATTATAATATATTATATATAATAAGTATTATAATATATATATATAATATATATATATAATATTTATATATATATTGACTTATTTATCTTACATCTTACATCCTCTCCCAGTCAGGTTACGAGCCCTTCAGTGGGGCCAACCTCGCTATCCATCGTGTTCTATCATCATCGATTCCCATCCGCCATACAGCTACCATTGGCGGGCATCTGGTGTTTCCTCAATGAATCCTCCTGACTGATGGCTCTCCACCTACTTCCGGGTCTCCCTAGGTCTCACTCCCTCGGTCTCCACCTCCACCTCCTCGCTGGCAACTCTCTCCCTGCATCTCTCCAGGTGTCCCCACCATCTCAGCTGGCTGCGTCCACTTTATTCCTCATGGGTTTCACACCCACGCTCTCCTCAACTGTTCTCGTTTTCTCACTCTGTCTCTTTTCGTCTTATCCAATCACTGTCCTCACACATTTATCCGCTGTTGAATATCTTACTCTGCTCTCTCCTGTCATTGCCGCTCCTTTCTCCTACGCCCATACAACAGTGTTCGAGCGCACATTCCCATCGTATAATTGCTCTCTTTGTTCATTATATTTCTTATCTTTCCCTTATTATCTTCATATACAGTCCTGCCATACTGCTAAATCCTACTCGTAATTTCCTTTGCACCCCCCCCCTTCTCTTCTCCAAGTGCTTATTAGATATTTATATATCTTATCCCATCATTTTATCTCTCTACCGTCACTCCACAAGTAGATCAACTCCTACCTCCTCCTCCGCTTACTACCATCTATTTCTGTTTTCTCCGCATCAAACTCAATTCTGTTTCTTCAACTTTCTGCGAAACACGCCACTATTTGCTGTCAACCTCTCATCTCTACACTCAAACAGCCAAATCATCTGCATATACTGTGATAGTCTTCGTCAATCTCTCTAAGCTTCTTTACACCTTCTTATGACTGTGCCCAAAATACATATAAACAGTCATGGCGACAGCACACTCCCTTGGCCTCTACTCCAGTTTTTAATCAAACCATTCCTCGTCTTTATATCGTGTTCTTACTTACTTATGCTATTCACGTATGTACCTCTTACTTCCTTTATCAGTCTGCCTCCAACTTCATAATCCCTCTCCAGAGCTCTCCACAGCTTCTCTCTGGGTACAGATTCAAATGCTTTCTTCAAGTCTACGAGAAGGCGATATATGCCTCTTATTGTATTTCCCATGTCTTTTTCCTGTATCATTCTTAATGCAAACATGAAATCTGTAGTACTTTCTACCACCTCTGTAACCATACTGCTCTTCACCCAATTTTGGCTCTATTCTTTGATCTTAAATTTTCTTTCTAATATTCTTCATATAACTTAGCCATGTGTATCGAAAATTTACTCTAATAATATTTTACAATTTCCTGCGTCCACCTTACCTTTATAAATGGGGGAACTATTATTGACCTTATCCAACCTTCCGGCACTCTACTCTCCACACAACACCTGTTCAGAAATCCTAGCATCAAGGCCTTCAGCTCCTCTCCTTCCATGCAACACGCAACCTCACTATTTATCCATCCTCACCAGGAGTTTTCCCGCTCCTAATTTTCCTTAACGTCTCTTCAAATTCTTCTCCTTTATTACCTCTCCTCTTCTCCCTCCATATTTTCTCTCCTTCTTCTCTTCCGACTGCACTTCCACATTCAACAACTCCTCAAAGTACTCTATCCACTTTTTGTTTTTTTCCTTCCGGGCTTACCAATGTTTTGCTCCATTTTTGTCTTTGATATTACATACTCTCTCTTTTTCCTTCTCAATACGTTCTTGTCAAATCTGAAAAAATCTTCTTCCGTGCCTTTCATATCATCTTTCAGTTCCTTTGCTAGCTTCTCAGCACCTCCTCCTTTGCCTACCTCTTCAACTCTATACGCTTCATTTCTTCTTTCACCGTACACGGCTCTAGTTATAATATACTATATATATTATAAATTATATATATTATATATATATACTATGATATTACATATATATACATATATATATATTATATATATAGATATCATTTACTATCATATATATATATATTAATAACATATATATATTATATATATACTACTATTATATAACTATAAAATATTTATATACATATTTAAATAATATATATAGTAATTTATATACTATATATTATATATTATATATATTTATATAATATATATATATATATTCACTATAATATATTATATTATATTTATATTTTATTATATATATATATAATATATAATATATATATATATTATTACTATATATAGTATCTATATATATATTAATATATATATATATATATTAGTATATACCTATTGATATATACAAAACCATTTCAAAATTAACAAATTATTTGTAATGCACATTCTTTCTACTGACATAATATTTATTTTATATGCCATTTATGAAATGTAGAAAAAACATCTCAACATCCTCATTCTTTCAAAAGAAGGTGCGGCATGCCCGTTCTTTAAGTGAAACTTGCTGGATGCAATTTTAGGTAGCGGAATGTTCCCGCAGAATGCGTGCGGATGCGGATTTCATGTCCATCACTAATATTATATAGTAAGAGAATATAAATATTTACCTATAACAATATATTACAATCTAAATATAATATTATAGAATATTATTAATATATTATATAGTATATATTGTATAAAGAATATTGTTTTTTCTATGAAAAATTATATTTTATAGTTATTTTGTTTTGGCTACTTTTGCCCAGTAGATAGAATTCTGGCAACATGGTCCGTATTTTTTTAAAAATTGCCATCAATTAGTCTTGTTTATAGTTCAAGCGTAGATTCGTGCATATACACTCACGCTCATGTTTATAGGGATTACGGTTTCTAGTAAAATATCATTTTATTCTTCGTTATTATTTTTTTATGTAGGTTGTTACCAAGGAGAATCCGATCTCCTTTTACATGGTTAAGCTGGGAAGGTGGTTTTTGTAACAAGCCTCAATTTTAATGTGAACAGAAAATGGAAGTAGCCTAGATCAGCCCTATATAGAATAGCGAAGTAGCGCCTTAGATCAGCCCTATGATGGAACTTAGGAAATAGAGCCTAGATATCGCCTATGAGTAAAATAAGAATAGGCCTAGATAAACCTCTTAAAAATCTAGAGTTAGAAAGCTTTATATAGTTAAATACGGAATTGTCAATGCAGGAAAATTTGATTCACTACAAGGTAACGGCAAATGGAGATTGGAATATCTTATGCAATAGGCTTTGTGGTACCAGATGCAAATAGAAGTAATCAATGGTAATTAGAAAAGCCACAAGAAACAGTTCTTACAGCCACAGCGTGAAGAGAAAAGATGCTTTACAAAGAATTAGACAAATTCAACAAAACTCAATCAAGATGAATGTTATTTGTTGGTTTCAAATTAAGCCAAAGCTTATTAGAAGTCATAAGGAATCTTTATGCAGCCAAGAAGTGGGAAGGCAACTTCACAATCTTTTCTAGCAGGAGATTGAAACACAAAGATTTGACGATGTTTCGTTCACAGTTTTTTTACTTACAAATGAATGAGAAATTGACCATGCTGGAATTTATCTTCAAATGAACGACAGCTTGGCTGGTAATCTTTCAGAAGACGAAGTTAGTCACAATTCCAAGAGAGAATGAAGGTACATTGCCAGATATTTCTCATATGTAAGATTTTTAAAATTTTCAAAGGAATATTCAAATTTTCAAACTACATGGCTCATGATTCTAATAATAGAAAAGAAAGAAGTATAGATGAAGTCTAGTAACTTGCTTTGCACAGAGACAAATAAGTGACCACAAGGTTAAGTTAGAAAATCGAAAGCAAGCGTTAACATAAAAGGAACTACCAAAGAATTGACCAAAAGATTAAATGAAGAATTCCTTGTAAATTGACTGCCATTTAAAAGGTCACTGGATCAAAATTGCAGGGAATGGATTGCAGATGGAAGCACAGAAAGAAACAAAATAAGCCAGAAAAGGACATGCACATTTTGAAAGTAATAAAATCCAAAACTAAAACAGAAGTTATGCTTTTATGTTAGCAGTGAATGAACAAGTTTTTGTTATCTGAGAAATGATAGAGAAAAATTCGGTATTTCTGATATTGGTGCTACGCAAAAAAAACAATATAACAAATGAGACAAGTTATTTTACAAATTATATAATCTTTCTCTATGCAGTCAAGGTAAAATCAGCAATGGTCAGGAAGCAAATGTGTTAGGATAATATGGAACAATTTAAGTAGAATCAGTTGTAGATAGAAATAATCTCAATTATTTTTGAATGATGTTTGGTATGTCCCTGATATTTAAAAAAAATTCTTTTCAGTTTTGGCAGCTCATGATAAACATCCAAATAGTGAATTTATATCTGGACCAAGTGTATGTAGATTTATGGTAGACAAAAGTCTATTTTAATGGCTATTGTAAACCAGGGAAGGGCAATTCAAGTTTGCAATGAAACTAATCTCCCAGCTGATATCCAGAAATAAAATACACTTGAAGATAGAAGGATCTCGTTCAGTTAGATATATGAAAGAATGGGAATCAGGATAGACACTAGAAATCCGATCAAAAAGAGAATAATATTGAAACTCACAATAACCCAACACAAATCCACGATATTTAAATGGAAAAATGCATCGTCAGAATTTTGGAAAAAGGACCAAATAATACTAAACAAGAGAATGATGACTATGCTTGCAGATGTTTGTGCGACCGTTTCCAAGTATTATCAAAACCAGGTTATAAATATTTGTAGATGTTGTCAAAGCATGATTTCTCAAAAATGAGATTTGATATTTTATTAAAGAAAAATCCGAAGTTGTAGAAAAATTGGAGCAAGTACTTGAAGAAGCAAAAGCACCTTTAAATAAGTTACGTGCCATGCTTCGAAATTTAATATAACTTGTTAAAAAGCTTTTACATAAATTATGGAGTAAGACAAAGTGTTAACAGCTCCAATATACTCACTAACCAAAATCGAGGGGAAAAACGGAAATAGACACGCTGAGTTGGAGCGGTAGATCACTCATGTATTCGAAAGCTCAAATTTCACAGAAGTAGTTAGCGGCAAGAATTAATTTACAACGCAGCATATATAATAACTAAGACTGGAAAATCCACAGTTCATGGGAAAACGCTTTGAAATCTGGTATGATAGAAAGGCCAGAATCAAGCATCTACGTGTAATCGGAACAGCATGTAGTGGGTGGATTCCAGATCAAGAAAAGAAAAAAGTTAGCCCAAAGGCAAAATAAGGTGTGTTAATTGATTATTGATGGAGAAGAAAAGCTACAGAATATATGGATCAAGCAAATATAATTTTGTATTTAGATGGATGAGATGTAGTATGTTTGAAAGAGAAGAACTTTCACTTCAATATCAGATGAGATAAAAAAATAAAAAAAGAAAAGAATCAAAACAGAAAATACAGAAACTTGATTCAGCACATCTATAATCTACGATTAACTTATCACATAGAGAAAAGCAGAACTTGATACAGAACAGAATCGGATACAGAAATAGAATCGGATACTGAAAAGATATTGATCTTGTACGAATAAATTGATCCAGAAATAGAATAGAAGCACAAAACAATTAGAGACAAGATTCAGTAATTAAAAAGGCCATCAAGTTAGAATGCACCACCAGTACTTTCTATTTTAGAGATAGGAAGAACCTGAAAAATTATAAAGAAGCTATGCAGAGTGTAGGAAAAAAATGGGTTTTCAATGAAAAATGAAATGAAATCATTGAAAGAACTGGGAACTAGCTAGCTGAATAACCACCAGGAAGAAAACCAATTGAAAACGAAACACAATGGATTATAAATTAAAATGAATCCAGATGGTACGTTGACAATATAAAGCAAGATTAGTTCAAAAAGGGTTATGTCAGTAAGGATTGAACTAATAGTAGCTCATGGCAAACATTTCCAGTCCGAATAGCACAATAACCAGTACTGTAAGGACTGTTAATAAGGGTGGCAACAAAAGAAATATGTCCAGAATACAATTTGATGTTTCAACAGCATTCCTTCTATGGAAATTTATTCAGAAAGAATATGGAGGAAACAACCCAAAAGAGTTTGAAGATGGGACAGACAAAGTATGCAATTAAAACCAGTTTGTATGGGCTTAAGCAAGCACGAAGATGCTGGAATTTCAAGGTTGCAAAACTTTTTTTCAAACTTAATTTTGGTAAAGTACAGCTGACCCTTGTCTTTATACATAAGAAATCAGAATGGACACAAAATCATACTTGCATTATATGTTGATGATGGACTAGTTGCATCAACAAGTCAAGCAGAATTGCAGAAATTTTTAGGAGAATTAAAAAAGGAATTCAAAATAACATATAAACCTGCAACATATTTTTTAGGAATTGAAATTGAATCAAATGATGGTTCAAAGAAAATTAGTCAGTCATGCTATATTAAAAGAATACTAAAGGAATTTGGTATGGAAAATTGCAATGCAGTGTCTTCGCCTATTTTAAAGGATAATGTTACACATGGCATTGAAGCCAGGGAGAGTTTCACTTACAGATCAGCTATAGGAGCTCTTCTATATCTAGCAACAGCAACAAAACCAGATATTTCATTTGATGTTAATTATTATCTTGCCAGAAGTGTAGAAAATCCATCAATAGAAGATGTTACAAAAGTTAAAAGTGTTCAGATACTTGAAGGGTACATAGAGAAGGGTATTATTTATAAATGTGATTCTGAACAAGATCATCTGGAAGGGTACAGTGATGCAGATCATGCTGGGGACTTAAGAACAGGGCATTCAACAACTGGAATTGTTTGTTTATATGCTGGAGGAGCAATTTAATGGAGTAGTCAAAAGCAGAGTTCAGTTGCTATTTCAACAACAGAAGCTGAAATTATGGTAGCATGTGAAGCAACAAAGGAAATTGTGTGGCTTCATCAACTATTGGAAGAAATTACAGGAGTCTTCAAGAAACCTACTCTTTGGATTGACAATGAAGCAGCTATTAAACTCAGTAAGAATCCAGAATTTCACAAAAAGGACCAAGCATATAAAAGTAAGCCATTTCTTCATTAGAGAAAAAGTTCAAAATGATGAAATAGAATACTCAAGATTAGCAGTGAGAATCAACTTGCAGATGGACTCACAAAGCCTCGTACATCAACCAATATTAAATGATGCTGAACGGAAAAATTGAGAATGACTAACCAACGTTACAGAATAAACAATAAGGGAGAATGTTTATTCTATTGTTTATTCTATGAAAAAATCTATATTTTATTGGATTTTGTTTTGCGCTACTTTGCCAAGATATAGAAAGAATATCTAGGCAACATGCCGTCTATTTATAATGCATTCTGATCTTGTTTATTATTGTTTTATATAGTTCTCGTATTCGTGATATAACACACGCTCATGTTTTATAGGGTTAAGTTTCTAGTAAAATATACCAATTTTTATTTAGTGTTTTCATACTATCTTATTGAAAGTTTGCAGTGTAAAATTGTAACTATTTTGAATGTTAATTACTAGTATATATATATATATATATATATTATATATATTATATATATATTATTAATACCTATATATATATATTAATTTATATATAATTTATATTTATATATAATATATATATATATATAATATTCAACTAATAAAAATTAATATCTTTATAATATTAATGATTACATAAAGCCTATCTCTATCTGAAAATGGCACATATAAGTTACCGGAAGCGTTATGAAGAAATTAAAAGAAATATGTTCATATCACATTATGTCTGAGTTCATCATCATTGTCAATTATACTCGGACTCGAAACACTATTTTCAATTTCGGAATAAATCTCTTCGCAAATCATTTGTTTTTTGGATGTTGAGGTGAAATTTGGTTTTATATTTGTGTTAAAATATTCTTTCGTCACACTCTTTGGACACTAAAAATTGTGGTAATGGTGTGCTACTTGAATTTTCTTTAGATAATGAATTATTAAAAGAACTCTCGTTTAATGCTTTTTGAGCCTTTTTCACTTTCAGTTGTGGGAGGATTCACGAATTCATCTTGCCTTAAAAGTCCTCACAAGCACTTACTGCTGAAGAAGAAACTCCTGACACTTTGTTTAAAGGTAGAGAAAAAGGAGAATTTTCTACTCTACTTTTCTATTTTTGCCGAAGTAACTTCTCTTCACTGACCATATAATAAATATTAAACGGCTTAGGAATTATAATTGGTACCTTCTTTTAGATGAAAGGTTTTTTTTAAGCATATGTTTAAGCCTTGTAATTTTAGTTTCCCATGACTTTGTATTAGCTTATTAACTTTGTGTTTTTTCCCGTGCTGTTTTGCTTGTGTGTTAGATAACCTCTTTTTCAATTTAATATTGATGCCTTCTTATCGATGTTTTAATGGTTTAATCTTATTAGTCATATTTCTACCTTTGTCAACAGGACTTAAAGTTTTAGTAACTGTTTCGTTTATTGGGCTTTGTTCGCGGGGTTCATCACTTTCATTTTCTGAGAATTCCAAGTTTGGTGATATGGATTTGGCTATAGTAAAAGTTCCCTGTCTACGCTGTAATTTGGAGACTTTGATACACTTTTCATTGTTTGAGTCTCATCTTTTTCAAAATCAAAATCAGAGTCAGAATCAATTGGCTTAATAATTCTATGATATTTTCTATCATTCAAATTGTTCTTGGGTTGCGAATTTGAAGAACGTTCATTGCATTTTCTTTTTTTTGAGGGAGGGGGGTTATTTTCATCTGAAGTCGTTTTATTTTTGGCAGTTTTAGTATGAATTTTTTTTTTTATTTACTCTCAACAGTTTTGGTCATTTGGTCATGAACTGAACTGAAGAGGGATCTTTTATCTTGGGAATTTTAAAGTTCTTCAATCTTTTTGATGCTCTGGAATCAACATTCACAACACAAGAACTTGAATAATTTTCTCTGAACAGGGGTTCATCATTCTTTGGTTCTTCAATGCATTTTTCATCATTAGAACTAATCTGAATTGCTAAAACTGATTCCTCAATGCATGTTTCATTATCAGTACTCTTCTGAGGTACTGAAAAACTGGGTGGATGTGACTCAGGTTCAGGATTTAACCCTGGATTATAAAATGGATTTCCAGTCCCGACAGGTCTTGATGGGATATCAAGAAATCTTTCTCTATCAAAATTCTGAACGCCATGTCTTTTATTTGCTTGCTTTAAAGCACCAACATAGCCAATTTTCAGATATATTTTATGATTAAGTATTGTTTTGTCATTTCCATTCTTGAGGGCTTCTTTGTCAAAGACATGGGTAGGAAAAAAAGCATATGCAGTTCCTTTGCATTTATACGGCATGTATTAGTTAATTCTTAGCTAATTCAATTCAGAGGTCTCTGAGTAAATATTGTTAAAAAAAAATTATATACGTGACTGGAGTCGGTACAACTAGGAAGAAGACCGTGTATAATTAAGCATGTAAATGTTTACAATTTTCGAATTTTGAGTAACTATTGCTGGAAATGTATCATAGTAAACTATACCTGTGTTACGGAGTGTAAAAATATTTTTACATCCCGTCGCTGGTATAGTGATAACGAAAGTACGTAGAATAGTACAAGAAAATTTTAAAACCGGAAATATAGAAATATCCTATCAAAATAAAGTAATTGTCGAAACTATATCTGTAGTTGACAATCCCCAGTGCGAACTCGATAAACACCGTCAGAGAGGCTGAGGATAACCACGTGTCTCCTAAGTATTTTTAAACCCACGGTCGGGGTAGATGTCGCGGAACTCTGAATCCGCTGGCAAGTTGCGCTTCTGTACTTTAATGATGGGGATCGTAAATATGTGGTATGGAAAGGTACAGCGGGTAAATATGAGAAGGGTATGAAATAAGAAAATTGAAAGAAAGACTAATTTATTATAATTTGAAGCTTTTATACACGAAAACTGAACGAAAAATGTCTATATCCAAGACATTAATACAGTGGAACTTGGGATGGAAAAAAACATGACTAAGTTTTGTTCAGAATACTTAGTCATAAGAATGAACAAGAAGTTAGGTGATATAGCTAAACGTTTTTAAGAATTAGCTATATTTTATAGTGACAAGAATCAAATAGTTAATATTGGTATATAAGTAATTAGACAATTTCAGACCATATAAAAATGGATAAAACTTATCTGGTAAGAATGAATGATGTACATTCAAGAAAATCAAGCCACTTTGGCAAGTTGAGGCAAAGTCAAAAATGGTTAAGTCAAAATCGAAAATGAGGTCCAAAATAAAATTGGCTGCAAAATAATAATTTTCCAACAGGAAATAAAAATTTGAGTCAACAATAAAAACCTAAAACGATAATAAGGCGAAATTATTTATTTACTATGATTTTATGAGTTAAAGTTATGTATTATTATTTATGAAAGAACTCGCAATTAAACCATTGATTTACTTACCCCTGTCACGTGAAAGGGGTTTTTATAGATTTTTGTAAAAGATCGAAGATATTGTGGTATGGTATGGCAGTCGATTAACTGTAAATGTTTATAAAATGTAAATTTCATAATTTTAATCTTGAAGTTAATTTTTATGCTTACATATGCTCATTATACTACGGATTTATAATTATAAAAACTTTGGGACTAACCTTTATATTTATCTGAATACGTTTTGCACGAAATCCGCACAATCTAAAAACTAGACTTATGAATAATATTATCAAAATTTTTAAGAACAATTGTTCCTCCAAGAAAACTGAAAAACATTTAACATAAAATTAATTGAATAAGGGCCAAAAGTGGCACATAAATGTATATATAAGTACGAAACAACTGATCCGACAAAATATTCGAAAACTTAAATTTAATTTACGTACTCTATGAAATTGTGTGTGGATCAGTTGTGAAATTGGGTTAAGGTATTTTCATACCAGGAGTAAATGCAGGCACCCCTACATTCCTCCCGGCAAAGATTAAGTGCCCCCCCCATTTTTAAAGTTTAAGTTTATTACTTGACCCGAACGAGAAATAGGGAGAGCTAAATGAACATATGGTGTGAAAAGGTTTCGCGCGATGATCTTGCCTTCAACATAAACAAAACAACAAAATTTTTTAACTAGTGAAAATAAACTTTCTTTTTATTGTTTGTAACGAATTACAATGGTATTTACTAATACGATAAGAAAACAAAATTCACTTGAAGTGCTTAATACATATCAGGATCAATCATCAAAGTAAAAAAGATTATTAAAAGTTGCCTCCTCATCTCTAATGACCTTAAACCACTGTTGTATTAGAATCTCTCTCTGTTGGGCACTTTGTGTACCCCATCGGAGGTTTCTCATGGCCCAACGTACGCTCGTACGTTGAGTTGAGATTGGCAAAGGATCAATACGAGGATCATACATAGTGTTTGGACCTGTATACCCGTAATAACAATGTGAAGTTGACGCGGACGGTACTTCATTTGGAAAATATGTAGAAGTATTACAATGAACGCGGTTGAACGCGAGAAGAATGAGACACCTCTATTTTGAGTAGACCTTGGATGATACATTCTTCTAGAAGAGGTCCCGGAAAAGTACGAAGATGGAACTGCAGTTTGAACAGAGGCAGAGTAATCAGCATTTCGAGCACCAGAGAGAGGACGAATAGCTGATTGAATGATACGTTCCCTCTGATCTTCGTGGCTGATATCTAACAAAGGTCTAGGTATGGGTTCTCTTCCAGGATTTACTCTGGAAGGAATGTTACTGACTTGCGAAACTCTAGAGTGGATTTTTTTTATAGTCAAATTTCTTACAGTATAAGCTCATGAGTGCCTCAAGGAAAATTCTATTTGGATGTTGTCCATCCGGGATGAGAGTGGAATCCATGGTTAGCGTTATTTTTTTCCAAATACTTTGAGTATGGCATCATTTCGTCACTTAGCGTAGGTTGTGCATTCTGGTAAAGATGATCCAAGATGTCAATCCCAATGAGGAGTTTCTTATTTGTCCAAACATAATGGGAACTTTTTAAGGACATGAATTTATTATGAGAGGAAATTGCGTGATCTCGCATGGCTTCTGGCAATAAATGAGGATAATTCTTAAGTGAGTCATGATTAGAAGGAGCTCATTCTCTGTTGATACATTTTAAATTGAACGTATAAATGTCATATATTGGAGGTATGAGCAGATATACATTTACTCGTGGGTTTACCTTTTTGCAGTTTGGTAAATATTCTCCATGATCGTTGGAATGTTATCAACCGTAAAGTTGGTTACGGGTTCGAAAACTGATACTTCCCTGGACTCAGTATCTTAGATGGAAGTACGTTGTCAGGCCATAGTGGACAAGGATCAGATTATGACATTCTTTGTATCGGGGGACATTTGTTGTTGGTAGAACGAAGGAGGCAGAATTTGTTATAATAAACTATATCGCCTTTATACACTGTAGCTTCTTTCATTTGGTCATGAACTGAAGAGGAATCTTTTATCTTGGGAAATTCTTCAATCTTTTTGATGCTCTGGAATCAACATTCACAATACAAGGACTTGAATAATTTTCTGTGAACAGGGGTTCATCATTCTTTGGTTCTTCAATGCATTCTTCATCATCAGAACTAATCTGAATTGCTAAAGCTGGTTCCTCGATGCATTTTTCATTATCAGTACTCTTCTGAGGTACTGAAGAACTGGGTGGATGTGACTCAGGTTCAGGATTTAACCCTGGATTATAAAATGGATTTCCAGTTCCGACAGGACTTAATGGGATATTAAATCTTTCTCTATCAAAATTCTGAACACTGTAATGAACTGGGAAAAGGAAAACCAGCTAAATAAAATAAAAATTAAACTAAATAGCAATGCGCAAAAGTAAAGGTTAGATGGCATGGTAACGTCTCAAAGGGAAGTTACCTTTCACAGAGAGATCAGTCGATCGGAGGAAAAGGTCTTAAAAAGCTTCGTGGAAGAAAGGGAAAATTTATCGGAAAATCCGCAAGTTGAGCGGTAAGTAGATTATGAGAAAGTTTGGGTTCAATTAAGATTTAAAATATTTTAATTCATAAATGTTTAAGATTGGTATTGAAAAATTAAAAGGAAATATTTTAATTCATAAATGTTTGTTAAGATTGGTATTAAAAAATTAAAAAGAAATATTTTAATTCATAAATGCTTGTTAAGATTGGTATTAGAAATTTTAAAAGAAATAATGTTGTCATATAAATGTCTCATATTTAAGGAATTGATCCTGGAACCTCCACACGATGACTAGAAACAGAAGTATTGGATGACGTGTACATATCGAATTGACTCGAAAACAAGAAAATTGCCTGGAAGTTCAAAGAAGGAAAACACGCCGAAAATTGAAGGTCGCCTTGTTATTTGGACGCACACTTTGGTTAAAGGAACAGGAACAGAATCAGAGACACAGGAGACATCCGGTATTCTGGATTTAGTAATATGTCGTGTGATTAAAAACAGTAAGTCACTCAAACAATTTATGCTTTACTCATTCGTAGGAACAATTAAGCTATCGTGTTTGAAGCTGTGCAGAGTGAGTAAGTTTTGGCTACAGAGTAGCTTGTGAATTATAAAGTGTTATAAACAGTAAATTGAACACGAACATAAGTCCAACGTGTGTTGAAAATAGGTACCTAAGTTTGAAGTTGTTTTCTTATTTGACTCCATTTATTTTATGACTTTTAAATAATAGTTCTAGTAGCTGAATTAGCCAACTGATTATTTATTGAATATCGAGTATGTATTTTTCGTAAGTAATAAATTTAAAAGGAAATAGTGCAAATATTTGGTCGGAACATATAATATGGATTTATTGAATAGAAGGGATAATAATTTATTAATTGATATTAATTCATTTTGTTATTAAAATATATTTATTTACTGAGCATATAATTCTAATTCCTTCTCCATTGATAAAAGGGTTGATAAACAGAAACGTGTAATTAAAAGTTAGATTAAGTTCTTTCTTTTACAACATCATGTCTTTCTTTTGCTTGCTTCAAAGTACCAACATAGCCAACTTTCAGATATATTTTATGATTAAGTATTGTTTTGTCATTTCCATTCTTGAGAGCTTCTTTGGCAAAGACATGATTAGGGAAAAAAACATATGTAGTTCCTTTGCATTTATACGGTATGTATTAGTTAATTCTTAGCTAATTCAATTTAGAGATCTCTGAATAAATATTGTTAAAAAAAATTTATATACGTAACTGGGAGTCGGTACAACTAGGAAGACCGTGCATAACTAAGCATGTAAATGTTTACAATTTTCGAATTTTGAGTAACTTTTGCTGGAAATGTATCATAGTAAGCTATACCTAAATAGGGTGTGAAAATTGAACACTGGTATGACTGTGAAGTCATTTTATCTAATTTTCGGTCTATCTGAAAAACCTGTATGCTTCAATTTCCTTCAATTTCAGTTGTTAAATGACGATCACTATTAGCTTGAAAATATGAAAAATTCGGATTGTCTACTCTTTCATCTAATGCAGGAGGATATTCATTCCTTGAAGCTTTAGCTTGAACATAATGTCCAGAGTCCACAGGAGAATTATTAAAGTGAGGCTGGTGTATTAGTGACTGATCACGAGAATTGAGTACAAATTGCCTATTGCAGTAGTTATCTCTATATCTTTGTGCATGGGATCGCGGATCCCTAGAAATATACTCCGGTCGAGTGTCTTTTCTATTGTCTGACTGTGAATCTCGAACAGAAGCAATCTAGGATTGAAGTTCTTTTTGAGGTACTTCTCTACTAGAAGATAGTTTTGAATAAGTATCAAATCTTAAATAATTTGTTTTTTCTCTATTAGAATAAGCTGAAGCAAAACTTCCACCTATACTATTATTATTACTATGTCTTCACAGGTCTATTATTAACATATACCCAATCTCTCGATTGTCTACTGGAAAATATTGAAATATTAGTAGTGTCAGCAGGGGCAGGTCTGAAGATGATGCAGGATGAAAATTTGAGGGATAATTAGAAGAATGTGAAGCGAGATGGGAATCTGGAAGAGAAAATTTATTAGTAATCTGTCCTTGAGTTTGAGATATAATTGAAGGAATAAATTGCCCAGGAGTGTATGTGTATCTCTCATACCAACACTATTTTCATTCATTAAGTCTACAGCCTTGTCATTAAGATGTTTGTCAATAGTTTGCCGACTTCTTTAGGATAACAATCAGGTTGCGAATTTGATTCAGCTGGACCAATAAAGTCTTTACATCGATATGAAATGTATTCAGCTTTAGAATTCGCATCAAGAGATTTCGGATACTTTAGAGCATTTTGAATTTTTTCAAAATGTCTCTACTTTGTTTGATAAATGAATTACGATTGTCTGAAGAGTCTTTACGTGATTCAGGGATAAGTGTACTGTCATACCTTAATGCTGTTGACCCTCAACATTGCTGTAGTTTCTCTGATAATTTGGAGGGGGGAAATTTGCTGCTTGTAAAGACGATATAAGTAATTCTGGTGAAAAGACTCCGTCTCTTGAATATCCAGATTAGCATTGGATGATGGAATTATAAATAACGAATAATTAAGAGTCACTACAATTCCTTTCCTGAAACGAATTGTAGTGACTCTCTAAATTATTCGTTATTAAAGTTATAGGTAACTGAGGCTCATTAAAATGTGATTCCGAGGGCACATTTACACTCCTCGGTTCCAGAACTTACACTTACTGCACCAGCCAAAGGTGGTAGCTGCGATCATCTTACTTTTTTTAGCATGTCTTTCGTTTTTCATTCGAAATAGAAGATTCATTGTTGATAATGAAATTTTTCATTCTATTGATAATTAAATTTTAATTCAGAAATTCATCATCTAATTTCAATCCTCGTCCTTGAAATCACTTCCTTTAGCACTCTCCCCACCTTCTCCGGATTACATTTGTCCTAAGCATGAACTTCCTGATCCATTTCACTTGTCGTTTTTTCTTTCTACCTTCAAAAATATTAAACAAATTAGTTATATTTTAAATACATGAGCCCATATATATATATATATATATATATATATATATATATATATATATATATATATATATATATATATATATATATATATATATATATATTATTTTATATATATATACTATAATTATATATATATATATATATATATATATATATATATATATATATAATATATATATATATATATATATAGGCACTACTCCTTTAAAAGGATGTTACATAAAAAAGACTTGATATCGAATATCGACGAAGGCTAGTCATCCAACCATGCAGTGTCACGTGTTAGCTAAAACTTCCATAGAACGAGCGGAAGAGTTGCCACATGTTGCTTTATTTTATCATGTTAATTTCGTTTTATTTTTATTTATTTTTTTAACGGGCTCGAGCCGACGGTGGTACAGAGGGGGGACGAAGTCCCCCCCCCCGTGGCAGAGAGACCCTGACTCTTTCCATCTTTGCGATTTAATCTTATGTATTCCTTTTGTTAAAAAAAAGTTTTTTTCAACCCTCACGCTATTGCCTTGAAATAATCGAAAAAACGATTACATCGCTCGTTCGATATATATCGGTTAACATCCTTTTAAAGGACAAGAGAGAGAGAGAGAGAGAGAGAGAGAGAGAGAGAGAGAGAGAGAGAGAGAGAGAGAGAGAGAGAGAGAGAGAGAGAGAGAGAGAGAGAGAGAGAGAGAGAGAGAGAGAGTTTCTAGGAAATCTATTCTGCAAAGGATACGATGATGAAACTAAATTTATGATTCAAGCATTTTAGGTCTGTTCCTAATTCTAACTTTTATATTGTATGGACAAGAAACCTGCTTTTTAGGGGGATTAATCATAAACAACGGTTAATAACGAATTTCAGCAAGAAACTTTGTCTAGCAGTCTAGCTAAGGAAGAATTTAAAGATAGTCTTTCCTAGGATTATCAACAAAGGGATTAATAAATTTTCTACTACGACTTCTTCTAGACATCACTTAAAATTGTGGAAACTAGGCCTTAGATTCAGCCTGGATAATTCCCCTAATGGGATCATTTTTAACTACTCTAGAGAATCTTTATTGAGTGAAAAGAGGCTACATTCTCTTGTTCTTAATTTTCGACTTCCTATCAACAAGATTAATTCCACTTAACTATTTTATTTTGTTTGAAAATTTTGTCTTACTCTTCGCTCTCTTTCACACCAATGGCCAGCAACAATAGTTATATACAAGATATTAGAAATATAGCCTATACATTTTACGAAATCGTTGCGTGCCTTGAGAATTTTTATTTCTTTTGAAAAAATTGGAAATACTACATAAAAAAAAAATATCGTATTCCGTATTTTTGATGTGAAGTAGTTCAATAAATTTTTAGTTCTTTATTTTTTTTTTTTTAATTTCAGTTTTTTTTAAAAAAAATTTAATTAATTTTGTTGCTGATTAAGATGTTATGTTTATTTATATCTTATTTACTGTTATTTATATCATTTTCAGTATTTAATTAACTTTAATGTCTAAATTACAACGAATAATATAAAATAAGAAATTGAAGCTTTAAGATTTTTCCAAAACTTTAATATTATACCGTTAAGTAAATTGTACAGCAATGGACATTCCACGAAATTAAAAAAAATAAAAAAAAAAAAAAAAAAAAAAAAAAAAGTACGTCAAGCGTTTGCTCTTTTGGGAATGTAGAAAGAAACCTTGAAAAAGTAGTCAATTCTCTGTGAGAAGGAAAACTTGTACTTGAAGGCTTTTCATTGCCGCTAACAAAGATCATTAAATTTATTGCTGGAGCAAAGATTGACAACGATAAAATTCTGTAAAGAGGAATTGAATATTTCTAAAGACAGTTGTATTGATTTCAATAATTACTTGTGCGAGGTAAGATATATCCCTAATTTAATTTTAAATTTGATTAGGTTACTTTGTTTTGTTAAGTTGTATTAGGTTACGTTGTTACATTGTTAGGTTAGGTTAGGTGAGTAGGTTAGGTTACAATGCACTAAATTAAGAAAGGTTAAATTTTTTTTTGAAATTTATTTATTTCACAAGTTCGTGCTAATGCAATTCTTATTGGAGATCTTTGCTCTTTTACCCATTTTCTTTTCTATATTTTCCTTGGGTTTGCTGCTTAGATGGTTCTTAACCCAGATGTCATTCTTCCTTTCCAAGAATAATTACGATTGCAAAGTGTACGGTAAACAATATCGAAGTAATCCCAAACCACACTGGATAAAGATGTCATTGCGGAATTGATTCAATAGTCGATTTCGAGCGAATATGCTCACAAGTACGAGCCTATCAATATTAATATTGCTAGATTTCGATTGTGACTCACTCAAATTACTGTCACTACCTTGAGATAGTATTAGTCAACTCATTCTAATCAATTTCTCACAAAAGTTGTTAAATTTTCTAACGTCTCATCTGAACATTTTCTATTCGCATTCAGAGTGTCCGATCCAAACTGAAATATTAATAAACAGAAAAGGCGTTCAGTAATGCCAGCCTAATGCGAATAATATATATATATATATATAATATATATAATATATATAATGCGAATAATATATATATATTTTTACAGAAGATATATATTATATATATATTACAGAAAAAATATATAAAAATATATATATATATATAATATATATATATATATATATATATATATATATATATATATATATATATATATATATATTAATATATATTATATATAATATATATATATATATATATATATATATATATATATAAATTATATATATATATATTATATATATATATATATATATATATATATATATATATATATATATATATATACTATATATAATATATTAATATATATATAGTATATATATTATATAAATATAACTGATCTTTTCAGTTATACACATGGGCCTGTTTTGTTTTATTTTTAACTTTCTTTTTTATATATTGCTATTATATGATCCAACAATTAATTTAAGTGGTAACGAACAGGATCAAAAAGTTCTAAATATTAAAAAATTAATTTATAAAATAAGAAAATGATCCAATTTTGCTTCGGAATGGAGAAATGTTGTGGGGGTTTTGGGGGGAATAATTTAACGGAAAGCAGATAGGATAAAAAATTGTTTTTGAGTGTTTTAAACGAAGAAAAGAAAAACGAGAAAGGGAAGTAGTGTTAAATAATTTAAAAATAATTACTAATTTAACTAAATAAAATATAAACGTTAAAAATTAAATACATTTTGTATAATGAACTAAATATTCATTATTTATAAGTTATCAAGATGTTTATTTAACGTACGATATTTTGTTGCCATTTTCTTGCAGATACGTTAGTTCGGACTATATTGTTGAAAATAAAATGAACACTATATTGTAAAGTTTTTTGCCTGTTATATAGCTGATATAATTTTGCGAAAATATCAGATAAATTTAATTTGTTTTTATTATAATTTATTTAATATAATTTAATACCACGAATGAATTTTGCCCATATCGATTACATGGATCCGAACACATTTTTATTTGGTAACAATTTTGCGTTAGTGCTGTTTTCTTAATATAACGGTATTAATTTCTTCTAGAAGATGAAAGTGATAAACGTCAAAGGAACACATTATTTTAAGAAAAGAGCTTCACAGTTACAAGGAATGAAAGGAAATTTCTAAAAACAAACAAGTCATATATTTTTTTATTAATATTATATTATATATAGATTTATATATATATATATATATCTCTTTTCTAAAAGAGTTCATTTCGAAATTTGGAAATATTTTCTATAAATAATAATTTAAATCTAGAGTATTATTCTAATAAAATTTCAATAATTTATAGCCTGTCTAATATAGTAGTAATGGCAATAGAGAAGTTTTCTTCTATTCTATTAACTGTTTTAATTGATCTAGGAATGTTATAAATACATAAAGCCTTTTCTGCAAATTATAAATAATTCATAGTTTTTAAACCAATTTATAACACTTATCTCTACACGTAGTCCTCCTGGAAATGTCATGTGGTATTGCAAAATCTGTAAAAGGAAAGGTTATAGTAAGCATTTGAAAACTGTAAGAAAGGAACGTGGCTTGAAAATTCTAAAATATTTTAAAGAAAAATAATTCTTTCAATATATTGTTGGAGTGAAGCTTACATCCATAAAAGTTTTTGGAAAAACAGTTACAAATATGCATTGCACTACAAGTTGAATTTTAATAACTATCTTGTGAGGTACATTACAATTAAACCCATCTACCTAAATTAACTATCATAAACTACATCAATATGAACCTAATCGCAACCTACTAACTATGTAACCTAACTATGAGTTCGTAAACTAAGACTAACCCTAGCCTAACGTATGTATCGTAAACTACCCTAAACTAACGTATCCTATCGGTAAACTAAACTAACTACAAAAAAACCAAACTATAAACTACCTAACTTTGTAGCTACTTATAATCGCACTAACCTAACGTAATGTAATGTAACTCCTAAGCTATTGTTACAATATATATATATACTTATATAATATATATATTATATATATATATATATATATATATATATATATTATATATATATATATATATATATATATAGGTTTGTGCTGATACAATTTTGAAAGAAGAAGGGAGTATTGGAGGAGAAGGGAAGACGGTCGAAATTGATGAAACGTATTTTCAAACCGAAAAAACAATGAAGGAAGGATCCTTGCAAAACAGTGTGTGTTCTGAGGGATTTGCAGGGAGACAAAAGAGGTCTTCCTGTATGCAGTTGCAGATAGGAAGGAGGATATCTACTGAAGTGCATAAGAAAAAAATAAAGCGCGGGACAACAATCATCAGTGATTGTTTCGCCTCATATCAAAATATAGAAAAATTGGAAGACTACCAACTTACACACCTTAAAGTAAATCATTAAGAAAATTTTGTAGATCCCGAAACCAATGCCAACACCCTGTTAATAGAAAACACTTGGTTTCTATTAAAGAGACGAAACAAGAGACATTGTGGTACAAATAGAAATATGATAGACTCTTATCTTTGCGAATTTATGTGGAAAAAAAAAATATGAAAATCAGTTTTTTGAACAAATGTTAAAATGTATTGCAAAATTCTAATAATAATAATAATAATAATAATAATAATAATAATAATAATAATAATAATAATAATAATAATAATAATAATAATTTTTTAATATTTTTTTTTAACTTTTTTTGTATTAATTTTACGACCCTGTATATTCTCTCGGTAACGGTAACTGCCAAATGTACGATGCTCTAAAATGCATGATTTTTTGAAATATTTACATCTTTCTAATATTTGATCCTATTCGTTGACTTATAATAATTGTTAATTTCATATACTACCAAAATAATAATAATAATAATAATAATAATAATAATAATAAAATTATAATAATAATAATAATAATAATAATAATAATAATAATAATAATAATAATAATAATAATAATAATAATTTTGAGTTTCTGGACTTCACACGATCCGTATAATATATTGGTAAGTGTTTGGAAATATTATTTATATCTATAGGATTGCACATGAGATTACTTGGATAATAATAATAATAATAATAATAATAATAATAATAATAATAATAATAATAATAATAATAATAATAATAATAAAGTGATTTTTCTTTTTTTTAATAATATTTTTTCTCAACATTTTTCTTTTTTTTTAGGATTTTTTTTTATATAAAATTCTGTTCCACAAAATTTTACGACGATACACTTTCTTGGCAGCTGCACGTACGACTGCTTACGTTTTTTTATTAAAATTTAAATTTGTTTTAAGCTATTATAAACTTTTGATCATGTCCGTCACCACTTAAATTAATTGTTAGATCATATAATATCACATAATATATTATGATATTTATATATAAATATATTTATATATATAAAATATATAAAATATAATATTATATTAAATATATAATTTATATAATATACTATATTATATATATATTATATTCTATATATATATAAAACAAAAACAAAAATCAAACAGGCCGCATATGTATAACACCAAAGGCATATATAATATATATATATTATTATATATATATATATATATATATATATATATTATATATATATATATATATATATATGTACTATATATATATTACATATATATTATATATATATATAATATATAACTATACTAATGATATATTTAAGTTTAAAGTTAACAAGACAATCTTCAGGTGGCAGGATAATAATAACCTTAAAATTAACAAAAACTTTTATTAAAACACTTATTTGACAAAATATGGTAGGGTAATTATTTAAGGCAGTACTTAAAAATCTATGGTAGCGTAGTTACTTGAAGTAGGCGTGGTAGTTTCGGAGTAAGCGTGTTAGGTCCTAATACACATGTTATCATCTACTGAAAGGGAATGGTTTGGTCAGTTGACAGTACCACTGTCTTAGAGGGGGCCCACCTGCGGTCTCCACCGAACAGATGATTCGAACCGGTCTCCCGAAGCTCTACGGAATCGAAGTGAGTTTGGGAAGGTACAACCACCGTCCAATAAAAGAACTAGTACGCACCAAAGAACTGCCGCCGAACCGGTCACCACCGAATCCGACTGGGATGAGCTAAAGGCTCGGTCGACGGTACCCGTCTTACAAGGGCCACTTGCGTATCACACCGAACAGATGGGTTCGAACCCGGTCTCCACCGAAAGGTTCTAGGGAAACCCGAAGGTTTGGGAACGGTACCACCGTTCAGTAAAAGCTCCGGTAAGGTTTGGCTGAGAAACTAATGCTTCTCTAAGTGTTAGACTACAGTTGGCCATGAGAAGAGCTAGGATCCACTCAGCTGCTTTCGAAATCTAAAATCTAGTTGCTTAGATATTCCTTGAGCAGTTTGAACAATTAAGCATAATGAATATAAAGAACTAAATCTTAGATTATTTCTATAAGAAATGAAATAAAATTTTAATGAAAATAAAAGTAATTATTCAATATTTTTTTTTTTTTTTTTTTTCTTTTAGAAAATGAAGGGTAACAATTAATTAAAACAAATCCTTAAAATATTTACAAAATCTTATAAATGTAGAACGTGTTTAATAACTGAACCTTTTTTATAATAAAATATTATACTTCATTAAATAAAAGAAAATAAATAATTTAAATAATTTTTATAAATAAAAATGAGTAAATAATATAACATTTCTTTAAACTTATATATTATAAAGAAAAATACTGAAACGATTCAAATTTTTATCTAAAAAAAAAAGAAAAAACGCCATAGTAACTTTATTTTTAAATATAAGCCTTTTGAACTAAATAATAATAATATCTTATAATAATAATCATGGAGTAAAGTTAGATTTGTAAAATGGTTTAACAGCCAAAAGATTCATTATAATAATATAATAATAAATGCTTTGCCTTCATATTGCTAAAATAAACTATAATGAAAAACTGACTTACGTGTCATTGGGAAAAATCGTATTTCTGCGAAGCTCAAAAATTACTTAAAAGTACTCTTTCCGCTAAGCGCTTGTATATACATTTATTTAAAGAAATATTCTAAACAAAGTCATTGTTAATATTGTAACTATTTTCTAATTTAGGAAACATGGCCTTATTTAAATAAAAACATTAAGTTCTGATTTTAATGTAAATATTATTTGCTTCGATGAATTTTGTGGACCAAAATTCATTGTTAAAAGTGTTTCTTTCCGAATAAGTTTCTCTCATAAATTATTTGACTAAAATCCATAACGAAATATTCTGAGATATATTTTATGGATAACTTGAGTAAATTTCTTTTCTAAACGAAGTTAAAACAAAATCAAATTTTTTTTTTACACTACCCCCTCTTTAAGATTTTAACTTCTTTAGGAAAAGAAAATAGAATATATGCACAAAATTTATTTTAATTTTCCTTTTTAATCAAATAATTATTTCAAATTCGTAAATCTAAAATGTCAGAGGATCATTCTCGTTTGTAGGTATTTTGGTCGGTGAATAAGGGGGAGTGCTTCCAGATGATGAAGGAAACATCTTACTTGGTACATAAGGTGACGAGAATGAAAAGGATGAGAGATGGCTAGAGAGAGACGACAATGAGGAGGAAGGCGTAGAGACCATTTCAAATTCATATTCCTCTTTGTCTTTATCTATCGGAGAAATTGGTCTAGTTATTTCATCGTTGATTAAAGGGTACAGGTTTTCGTCCTTCGTTAATAATGGTTCCGTACCTTTTTGAGCTGGAATTTTTCCTTTGTTCTGAGATTGTAACTTTTGATTTTCTTTCTCAATTGAACTTGAGGAAGAGTTTAATGTTCTTTTTAACACTTTTAAGTGTAATGCTGAAGAGTTCCCCTTCTTTCTGAATTGCATTTCTGGTTTTTTTACGTTCTTCAGTTTTGGTCCTTGACTAGCAAATATTAACCTCCACCATTTTCTTTTACGAAGATTCATTTCCAGTACATCAATTTTGCACGATTTTTGGATTTGTAAGATTTTGTGATCGTCCAATTCTATCTGTATGTTTATAAGATCGTTGTTTTTCTTGAAAGTCCTTTGTAGCTGTTGAAATATTTCAACAATATTTATGCTGGTACTATTTTCGTTTTGTAGGTTTATAAAAGTTATATAAGACAATTCTCTTGTTATAAAAGATTCTTTTACGTTTTTGTTCACTAATTTGTATGTTTTATTATTCTTCTTCACTTCTACATTCACAATCCATGGATTACCTGGTGGAAAATCTAAGAAATAGTTTACTAAACAAGTCTATAGGGAAAGTATTCTTTTCCATTTTAATTAATTTAATTTGTTAATTTTTAATTCAATGAATATTCTTGCAAAAATAGAAAATTAACTAATATTAATTTATCAAACTACTGTCCCGAAGTAGAATGCCATGAGTTTAAGAGCTAGCTAATCAATGTCTATTTCTTTTCAGCGGCTTACAAATGGCGTTCCTAGAAGAATCTAAGCCATCTTGGATTTTAAACCGGAATGGATGATTTTGAACTCAAAATCCATGTCAACGTCAGGACAAATATCTAAAGATCATGATCGTGGTTGACATCTGTGTCTTAAACTCACAATAGTTGACCAACTTGCATCGTAAAACATTCTACAAATAAACAATTTACATAATCATTATATACTTATTATTTAAAACTTCTATTCAAATTGTCTCTTGCGTGGAATATGTGATCACCTCTTAACATTGTATCTTCCTTTAGATTTTAAGATTATATCTTATTTCCTATTTCTTTTGATTCATATTATTTTATCTATAGTCACTATTATCATACTATCATTATTGATCGTCTCTGTAACATTATTTCAATTATCAACTACACTATATTATATCACTATTATTATTAATATCATTGTTCATTATCATAGTTGTGAGAATTGTTAATTCTCGGGTAATATTCAGTTTCTGATGCAGATTCACTATTGTTATCTATATCTTCGTCTTCTATAGTATGATTGAAGTTATATTCTAAGTATGGGGAGTTGCATTCTTTAATTCTGTTTACATGTATGTTCTCATTTTTTTTCGTTGAATCGAATAATGGTTTTATTGAATAATTTACTGGTGAGAACTTTTCTACTATCCTGTATGGTCCTAACCATCTAAATTTTAATTTGCTACCTATTCCAACTCTGTAGTTGTTTTTTAATAAAACTAAATCCCCTATTTCAAATTCTTTAAAGTTTTTTTTTTCTCAAAAGCTCTTCACAGACTATTTTGTTTACTTTTTTCAAAAGCCTTTCACATACACTCTATTCATTTTTATCACAAGGTCTTGCTTATAACTTTTACCATTATAATCATAAGTTTTAGCTGTATTTATTATATCAGACAATGGTAAGGTCGCGTCTCTACCAAAGAAAAGAAAGAAAGGAATTTCATTAATACTAGAGTGATAGGAGGTATTAAGGGCAAGGGTAACAAAAGATAAGTAATCTTCCCAATTATTAAAACAACAGTTATTTAGGGCAGATGCTAAAGCAAATTTAATACTTCTATTACTTCTTTCTATATAAGGATTAGATTGGGCATGAAAGGTAGTGGTATGATGTACTTTACACTTATAAAATTCACATATTTCATTAAATAATTTAGAGTGAAATTGGGTTCCATTATCTGTAGTAATATGAAGTGGGGCAGAAAATTTATTAATATAGTCAATAAGGCAATTTACTATAGTTTCTTTAGTTATATTGGGTATGGGGTAAGTTTGAATAAATCTAGAGAAGTTATCAATTATAGAAAAGACATATTTATTTCCATTATTAGAAATTGGTAGAGGACCCATGATATCAATACCTAACCATTTTCCTGGGGATGTCATAGATTCATAATTTTGAAGGGGTGCTTTAATATTTTTATAAGGGGACAATTTTTGACAAGTTAAACATTTTTGAGTATAGTTTTTAACATCTTGGGTCATATTTGGCCAAAAAAATAAGCTTTCGGCTCTTTTAAGTGTTTTGATAAATCCAGAATGAAAATTTAATTCTGAATCATGAGCTACTTGTAGAGCATTATTTACTAAAGAATCAGGAATTATAAGTGTTTCTATATAAGGTCTATTATTTTCTTCTCTACGTATGTAATGTAGGCAGTTATTTATTATAGTAAATTTAGTTAAATCTACATCCCTTGGAATTCCTTCAATATTATTTTTCTCGAAATAATTAATAATTCTCCTCCATTTTAGATCATTTAGCTGTTCTTTTCTAACACTTTCAGATGTTAATTTTTGAAGTGGGTCTTCTTGAATGTTTATATTATTAACATTTTGAACACTTCTACTAATGGCATCATGTATTACATGTTCTTTTCCTGCTTTAAATTGTACATCAAAGTTAAATTCAGAGAGTAGAAGTGCCCATCTGGCAATTCTAGGAGTTACAGGTTTGAATTTAAATAAGTATCTTAAAGCTTGATGGTCGACTACTGCAGTGAATTTATGTCCATATAGATAGTAATCGAAATGTTTGATTGAATTTACTATAGTTTTGTTCTTGAGGGGACAGTTTTCTTGAATAATATGCTATTGGTCTATCTATTCCTTCTATTTCTTGAGTTAATACTGCTCCAATGGCACTTCCAGATGCATCGGTATGAACTTTAAAGTGTTATTGAAGTCTGGATGTATTAATATGGGAGATGTCGTAAGAAGTTCTTTTAATTTTATGAAAGCATTATTTTCTAATTCAGTCCATATAAATTTGGAATATTTTTTAGTTAAATTTGTTAAAGGAGCACATATTTCTGAAAAGTTTTTTATAAATCTTCTAAAGTATGATGCCATCCCTAATACTCTTTTTACTGCTTTTACATTTTTTGGAGTTTCATAATCTACTATTCCTTGAATTTTAATGGGGTCTATTTGTATTCCTCGTTCTGATATTATGTGTCCTAAATATTTTACTGAATGTTGGGCGAATTTACATTTCTTTAAGGAAAGTTTTAATCCAGATTTTTGGTAAATATCTAATATTTCTTGAAGTTGTTCGATATGTTGTTCAAACGTGGAGCTATATAGAATAAGGTCGTCCATATATATGTGGCAAAATTTTCCTAAGACTTCTGAAAATAAGATGGATAACGTTCGACACCAAGTAGCAGGTGCTCCCACTAGACCATAGCACATTCTGATATGTTGATAACTATTGTTATCTGGGCCCATAAAGCTTGTTTTATATCTATCTTCTTTTTCTATTTCTATCTGGTTGAAACCTTTTAAATTATCTAAAACAGTAAAGTATTTTGATCCATTAAATGATGTAAGTATTTCGTCTATTTTGGGCATTGCCATTACTTCTATTTTAGTTACAGCATTAAGTGAGCGTGCGTCAAATACAAACCTATTTGTTCCATCAGATTTTTTAATTAAAATTACTGGGCTACACCATGGGCTATTAGATTTTTCTATTAATCCTAGTTTGAGCATTTTGTCAACATGTTCTTGCATTATCTCCTTTGTAGTATGGGGAAGTCTATACTGGGGGGTATGGATGGGTTTTGAATCTCCTGTGTCAATTTTATGTTTTAATAATTTACAAAGACCTATATCATCTGTAGTTTGAGCAAAAGCATTTTTATTTTTATTTAATATTTCTATTATTTTCATTTGTTGTTCTGTTTCTAAATTTTCTAAATTTAAATTTGCCAAATCAAAAGTTTTTTCTTTATTTACAATATCTGGAATGTTTATTTCATGTTCTTCTACTGGGTAAATATCTCCTATTAATTCTTTTTTATTTAATATAACTTCATAATCTAAGTAGTTGGCTACTGTAAAAGGAGCTTGTTATTCATTATTAACATGAGCTAAGGTGTTTCCTATTCTTATTCCTTCCATCTTGCAATTAGGTTCAATAACTATGTTTTTATTCTTCCAAAATTCATTTACCTTTCCATAAGCTTTGACAAAAGACCTAGGGGGAAGTCTAATTTTAAACTCAGTAGTTAATTTATCATATGGAATTTCATTTTTTTCAATATTATAACAATATGAATGATGGTCAATTACATTTATAATAGGTACTCTAGTTTTATTTATATAAATACTTTCTTGCTCTAGATCAAGCGTTACTTTACCTAATCTCTTGATTATATCTCTTCCTAATAATATTTCTCCTGGAAATTGAGTATTTTCTAGTACATATACTTCGTGAATTAATGCAATTTTTCCTATTTTTAAAGATAATGTAACTTTTCCTAAAATGTTTAAAGTTTCCCCTGAAACACTTGTAATTTTTAAATTAGCCCTTTTAATTCTTTTTGTTCTATTTATTTTATTCAGATCCATTTCGAGGACTTTGGATAATGACTCGTGTGATATTATAGTTACTGTTGAGCCAGAGTCAAGAAAAGCTAGGGTTTTAATTTTATTAACAGTAATCTCGATGGTCGGATTGTCTATATTACCCGAAACAGATCTCTTAATTAGTTTTTTGAATAATTTTGGTTTCTTGTATATCTCTGATGAAGCCTGGGGCAATTATATTTTTTATGTCCTGGTTCGTTACAATGGAAACAAATGATTTGTGGTAAAGGTAATCTATTATTTGCCATCTGAACATTATTTACGTTGGGTAATCTATTTTGTAAGTGAAAGCTATTATGTGGTCTATTAATGGGAGTATGGAAGTTATTTACTACTTTCCTATGAGCTATTTTTTCGGCCTTTAATGCGGCTTGGACGCAATTATTATATGAACTAAATTCTTGTATACCAATAAGTTTTTTTATTTCATAATTTAATCCATTAATAAAAATAGATATCAAAAATTGGTCTCTGCTGTCGGTGTCATTAAATTCAGTTAAAATGTCCATGACATTCTCTGTTATTTCGTCAATTTTATTGGCGTAATCTTTAATGCTTAAAAGACCTTGTTTTATATTTGTAAATTGATTATAGGCCTCTTGTTTTGAAATTATATTTTTGAATCTTTTTTCGAGAAATGACACTAATTCAGTAAAGCTTAAGTCGTCTATTTCAGGATGTGAGTTTAGATAAGTTTGGGCTGAGTCGATGCATAAACATTTCAAAATATTAACCTTATTGGCATCACTCCAATTTTCTAAGTTTGATCGCGCATTGAACTGATTTAAGAAACTTTTGAAACTAGTTTTACCGTTAAATTGTTTCAGTTTTCCTAATATACTAGAGAAAGGCAAGTGACTTTCTTCATCCGCCATTATGTAATACTATTTGAATTTATTATTAATATATATTAAGTCACCGTCACCTGTTTTAGCAAAGCTAATTACTGTGTACTTGTCTAGCCGCTATGCAACCAATTGTAAAGTTTAAAGTTAACAAGACAACTTCAGGTGACAGGATAAGAATAAACTCTTTATTAACAATGACTTTTATTTATATATTTCTTTAACACAAAATGGTAGGCGTTGTAGCTCGGAGTAAGCGTGTTAGGTCCTAATACACATGTTATCATCTACTGCAAGGGAATGGTTTGGTCAGTTGACAGTACCACTGTCTTAGAGGGGGCCACCTGCGGTCTCCACCGAACAGATGGGTTCGAACCCCGGTCTCCACCGAAAGCGAAGTGAGTTTGGGAACGGTACCACCGTTCAATAAACAGAACCTAGGTCTCCACCAAAGGAACTGCCGCGAACCGGTCTCCACCGAATCCGACTGGGATGAGCTAAAGGCTCGGTCGACGGTACCACCGTCTTAAAGGGCCCACCTGCGGTCTCCACCGAACAGATGGGTTTGAACCCCGGTCTCACCGAAAGGTTCTAGGAAATCCCGAGGTTTGGGATACGGTAACACGTTAGTAAAGCTCCGGTACACCGATGACTGGCGCTAAACTTGGTAACACCAGTTAACTAAATAAGGTTTGGGATAAGAAAACTAATGCTTCTCTAAGGTAGGTTAGACTACAGTTTGCCAGTGAAAAAGAGCTAGAGATCATCTCCAGCGCTTTCTGAAATCTAAATCTAGTGCTTAGATATTTCCCTTGAAAGAAGTTTGAACAATTATCATAATGAATATAAAGAACTAAATCTTAGTTATTATTTATATAATCGAATGAAATAAATTTTAATGAAATAAGTCAAAATTATTCATACTTCTTTAGAAATGAAGGGTAAACTAATGTAAATTTTTAAGTCTAAAATATTTAACAAAATCTTATAATGTAGAACTGTCTTTATAACTGAACCTTATTTTCTATTATAAATATTACTTTCATTAAATAAAAGAAAATAAAATTTAACTAATTTTATAATATAAAAATGAGTCGTTACCCTGTATTTCGGTAAATGCTAAATGAAATAAGAAAAAATTACTGAAACGTTTTTTTTTTTTACCTAAACAAAAAGAAAAACGGCTCGTATTTATTTTAAATTAGCTTTGAACTAAATCACTCATAAATATCTTAATAATAATAATAATAATAATAATAATAATAATAATAATAATAATAATAATAAAACTGCTTTGCCTTCAATATTCCTAAAATAAACTAATGAAAACTGACTACGTGTCATTTGGGAAAAATCGTATTTCTGCGAAGCTCAAAAATTACTTAAAAGTACTCTTTCCGCTAAGCGCTTGTATATACATTTATTTAAAGAAATATTCTAAACAAAGTCATTGTTAATATTGTAACTATTTTCTAATTTAGGAAACATGGCCCTATTTAAATAAAAACATTAAGTTCTGATTTTAATGTAAACATTATTTGCTTCGATGAATTTTGTGGACCAAAATTCATTGTTAAAAGTATTTCTTTCCGAATAAGTTTCTCTCATAAATTATTTGACTAAAATCCATAACGAAATATTCTGAGATATATTTTATGGATAACTTGAGTAAATTTCTTTTCTTAAAAACGGAAGTTTTTTTTGAGTAAATTTCTTTTCTAAACGAAGTTAAAACAAAATCAAATTTTTTTTTTTACAATATATGGTCATGTTAATTTTTTCTTACGTTCTTTGGTGAAGTTTTATTAATAATGAAAAAGTAAAATTTACCCTATGAAAGAGAAAATAAGTTATTCAATATTTACAGTATTGGTGAAAGCTGCGATAAATTTTAATTCTTTCTTTTTAATTTTTATTTATTTTAGTTTTTTTTAACAATTTTTTTAATTAATTACTGTATTCCTGTGGGAAAAAAATTTTCAAGATTGTTCTTCAATATTTTATTATTATTTTATTTTTATTATTTAATTTCATTCATTAAAACAAAGAGGAAGTATTTGTCAACCAGTTGGTGTGGTTAAATGCATAACTATTGCGGTGTACATTAAATATTAATTATTTAATTTGAAGATTGTGTGTAGAATTGGTTAGGTTACGTAATGTAACGTTATGATTAAGTGAGGTTAGGTTTGGTTAGGTTAGGTTGGGTTAGGTTTTAGGTTAGGTCAGATGTAGTTTAGGTTAGGATATCTAAGTTCAGTAAAGTTATTTAAGTTAGGTAAGGTTACATAGGTTAATTATGGGGTAGATTAGGTTATTTTGCATTAGTTAAGAAGTTCAATTTTGTTAAAAAATAAAATTTAATCTATTTCACAGGTTTTGTGCTAATTAATCAATATGCATTGGTGAAAGCAACAATGACGGTGGAAATTAGAGAGTGTTTTTAAAAATAACAAAAAACAAAGAATGAAACATAAGATGATTGATTCATATATTTGAGAGTATGCATGGAGTAAAAGAAATGAAGGAAAAAATCTATTTGAAATAATATTAAAGGATATTGCAGAATTTTAAAATATATATATATATATATATATATATATATATATATATATATATATAATATATACTATATATATATATATATATATATATATATATATATATATAATATATATTATATATAATATATATACTATATATATATATATATATATATACTAATAAAGGATATGTTATGTTGACATTATTAAACTTCAACTTCCATTAAATTTAATAACCATTAATGTAAGTAATTTTTTTTCCAAACACTTCTTTTAAAAATTAAACTAAGTTGTAAAAATTTAACCTAAAATTTTTATGAGTTAGAGAGAAACGTAAGATTTATTAACATTCAGCAATATAATATATTATTATATTATATATTATAATATATATATATATATATATATATATATATATATATATACTATATATATAGTATATTAGAATTATACTTTAGTGACGCATGTAACTAAGAAGAAACGGCAAACTCCTTACTAAAACAAATGATATATTGATAAATTTTAGACAGGGAAAAGAGTAAAATAAATGGAAAATTAGCAAAAAAAAAATAAAAAATAAAAATAAATAAAAATTTGTATATTTAAGAGAAGCTTCATAACTATCTTTTGAAAAGAAATTTAATGTTAATATAAATGGTGTGAAGTAAGTTAAATCATGAAAAGTAGTTTTTTGTTGCGAAAATAAGAGAAATTAAAGAATAAAATAATATGTATATAAATTCAGCATTAAGTCGTTGGTGAAAAATATCACAAAAGAAAATAGATTTTTTGAATTTTTAGAAGAGATTCTATACATATATGAAAAAAAAATTAAATTTGCAAACGTATGTTAAAAGGTTAATTTTTTTTTTAACTAAAGGAATACCGCAAAGATGCAAAGATGCAAGGAGTCGGGGTCTCTCGGCTCCGGTGGACGCGGGGAGACTTCGTCCCCTCTGCCGAGCCCTAAATGACATAAACGTCGTTGCCCCGTAAATTGAACCATTAAACAAACATTATCATTTCCCTGGTCTAAAATCTTCCGCTGACTCAATATATAATTGTTTTAGTGAGGAGCTTGCTGTTTCGCTAGTTACATGCATCCTAAAGTATGACTAGCCATATATAGTATATATATATAATATATACTATATATATATAATATATATATATATATAGTATTATATATATATATATATATAATATAATATAATAGTATAATATATATATAACAAGGCTGTAGTATGGGGGTTTCAGCAGTCTAAATCTCCAAAAGGTATTTATAACATAATAGAATTGTCGGTTTTAGCATTAGAATAAGGAAAACTTAAACATAAAGCAAAGCAAATTAAGAGCATATATTAAAAGAAATGAGGAAATATATTTATGGTTCGCTGAAGATTTCTTAGGTCTAGTGGCTGTTGAGAACACATAAGAAGAATCTCTAGCCGAGGCAATACTAATGAAGGTTGAAATGATAGGGACTTTCTGATTGGCCAACCACATGCTGGTTACACCAGCAAATTAGAAATATTTTAAATAGAAATTTTCAAGCTATCGAAACTATACAGAGGCATTACATGTCTTCTTGTTAACATTCATATAGAGTACAACACATTAGAAACTTATTGAACACAGTGAAACTACTGAGGAACTATTTAGTTTAAAAAGGCTGAAAACTATTTTATACTGAAAAAATAGGAAAATGTTTTCAACGCAGTGAACAAAGTGGATCAAAAAAACTAAAATGACATGTACGAAAACAAGGGTGGGTGAAAAAGTTACGGGACGGATTGTTTACATTTAGATAAGTTTTCTAAAGCAATTGTTGTACCTTTTGATGAGTCTTTAAGGTGAATCAAGATATTAAACCTCTCTTGAAGAAACTCAAATCTTTTTAAATATGTAAACACGAGCGAATAGGTTATGAGCTTAACCCTGCTCAGGTACCCGAGGGTACAAATTACCAACGCCTTGAGCAATTTTTTAGTTTTTTTCTTTCTAAATTATTAGTATTGCAGATATGGGGTGAAATTGGAGAATTGGGGGAGTTAGGGGTAATAGATATTTCTGTCACATAAATCCACATTAGCTCAATGTGGCGCTCCGTGGAGAAGTTTGTGGTAGATTTACTCAACGTGTTCCGTTTATGCTTTTATTTGTGGTATATATGACCAACATGTACCGGTTTATGCCCTTTTTTGCTCTGTGTTATATTACGACGGATACCTTTATGTCTGTTTAGTGTAGTTGCAGTTTATAGTGTTAAACCGAAGACCGGGTGCGGTGCGGTTGCGTGTGCGCTTATTTTGATGAACGTCGGTGCGGTAAACGGTACGGTACGAGTGGGTGCAGTACATAATTTCAGTGACCAGGTGCGGTGCGATTTTAACATATATAGAGTGCGGTGCTGTGGGGTGGCAAAAATAATTTTTGAAGTGCGTGCGTGGTGCTTATTTCTAATAGCGGTGCCGCGTGAACATAAAATAATTTTTGTGTGTGCGGTGCGTGGTGAGCTTACTCTAGTGCGGTGCGATGCGTGGTCAGCATACTCTAATGCGGTGCGGTGCCTAAAATTCCGGTCTCAGCCACTATTATATATATATATATATATATATATATATATATTATAATATTATATATATATATATTATATATATATATATTATTTCTCACTTATACCGGTATATATATAATATATTATATATATATATATATATATAATATATATATATATATATTATATTAATATTATATATAGTTACTGGATCAGAAAATCAAAAAGCAAAATCAATCGCATAAAAAAAAAAATTTTTCCTTAGAGGCCATTCCATAAGAAAGATTACATATATTTTAGAATAGAAGGTCTGAGAATACTTACTGCCTTGCAGAATTCCACATTACATTTCAGCATTTTCCTTGTAAACATGATCTACCTATACTGTTACTTATCTACTTTGCAGATTGAATAGAACAAAAGGAAAAATAAATTTTAATTTATTATGAGAATACTTCATGCTAGACAATTTACTTCATTAATTTATTTTGTTAAACAATATTTATATTTCTTTTATTTATACTAAGTAAATTCAGTTTTTATGTGATTTTTAAAAATTATTATTATTATTATTATTATTATTATTATTATTATTATTATTATTATTATTATTATTATTATTATTATTATTATTATTATTATTATTATTATTAATTATATATAATTTATTATTATTATTTTATTATTATATTATATTATTTATTTTATTATATTATTGATTATTATTATATTATTTTTATTATTATTATTATTAATTAATTAATTAATTAATAAATTAGCTCTAAATTAAGCCTTCTAACAATGGCCCTTTAGCTCTCACTTGTATTCTTTCCAGATCATTGAATCCCTTCTGAACTCTTATTTGTTAGATCATCTGGAATTCATTTTCCTCCTTTTCCGATACCAGTTGGCTTTCGAGCTTGAGATCTGCTGGTGATACACTTACCTATTATAACATACTACCCATTTCATCCCTTAATACACTACGGGAACTTGTGTTCGCTGCATATAATAAAGCACTGACGTTATAACTTTACTATTCCAAGATCCGCCTCCTTTGGGATTTCCATCCTTCTCTGCTTCTCTAGCTTTCTTTCAATCGCTCAATATCGGCTGTGTTGATGAGGCGAATTCTTCTTCCTTAAACTAAATAGTGGGTTTGAGGTTCGGTTCTTATCTCCTTTCATTTTTCTTACTTTCATAATTATCTTCTCAGCTTGCATATCTAACTCTATCCACCCATTTGCCGATGACTCGACCCCTTCATTCTTCAACATCTTCAAATCCGCATTCCTCTATTTACTTTTGAATTGCCTCTAGTCTTTAATCTTTTCGTTGCTATTCTCGAGATCTTTATAGAATTTTCCGTGGTCGTTACTCAACCAGTCGTTTCTTCAGACAATCTCTCCGTGGGGCTTACAGAATTCGGACACACAAGTATAACATTAATTTACAGTAAAATAATGATAAGATATTCTTGTCACTTGTCAGCTAATCTATTAAGATGACGTCTTACTGAATATAAATTCCGAATATAAACAAATCTTTTCTAGCAAAATATAGAATCATTGTGAAATTATGGGAATTAATTAAATAAAATAACAATAATACAAAATTTATAAAAATGAAATTAAAATATATATCATAATATAACTTTCAAATAAGGAATATCTTTCGGGTAAAAACAAATATATATTATTATATAATATGTAATATATACTATATAAATATTATATATATATATAATATATAATTTATAATATTATATTTATTATATATTTTAATAATAAATATATATATATATATAAATATATATACATATATCATATATATAATATATATATAAATATAATATTATTATATAATATTATATTAATATATTTTATATATAATTATTAATATATATAATATATATATATTATATATATATATAATATAAAATATATATAAATATATATATGATTATATTATATTGGTCCTCTCATACCCGATTTAGCGTGGGAGAGGCCGAATCATCAGCATTCTCAACGATCTGGAGCAACAATAAGACCCCACACACCATCGATCGTTCTAACCCACTTTGAACACACTGATCTATGGTTCACCACTATCCTTTCTCGCTTAAGAATACACCACTTCGTTATATCGGTAAATCTGACCACAATCTTTTATATCTCTTAATTTAATACGTTTCTCTCCAAACAGCCCATCCTGCGCTCTTCGTTTCTTTCTCACTTTGATCGCCGATTGGGCCTTGCCTGCTTCTACGTCTTAACTTAAATTGGAATGACTGCTTTGTCTCTGTGACGCTTCGACTTTCGCGGATAAATGGACTGTAACCCCTTGATGGTGACAGTTCATTCCTTCTTCGACTAAATCTTTCTCTCCTCATAATCCATGTTCGATCGTGCTTCCTCTCTGGTCATACAGGCTAGAGACAGTGCGTATCGGGAGTTGAAAAATTCTCGTTCTCCTATCACTCTTGCCAATTTTCATTCTGCTAGAAATCGCTGCAGGGATACTCTTCGACGAGCAAAGCGGAGTTTCATCAAACGAATTGCGCTAACCTCCTTGGTTCCCTACTGACAAATCTTCTGGCCTCTTGCCAAAAATCTCTCACACCTTCTGTAAATCTGTCTTTGCCTCCTCTTATTCGCTCTGATGTTCTGTTGCTATAATTCTCCAACTGGAAAAGCCAATCTCTTCGCTCCCTATTTTCCTCTAACTCAACCCTGACGATTCTGGCATTCCTCCTCTTCCTCCCCCTTCTCCTCTCAGATGTCCTGTGCCTGTGATTACATTCCATCGGATTGCATGGCTCCTGAATCTACGAACTTTAGAAGCGGGTTGCCTTGTGCTCCTCCCGTTTTGAGGAGGTGTTCCGTGCTGACCCCGCCCTTGTTCAACACTATATTCTCTATCTCAATACTAACACTTTCCCGCAGTGTTGGAAGCACGCTCATGTCCAACCGATTCCGAAAAAAGTACCGCTCTGATCCTCTAACTATCGCCCTATAGCTCTCACTTGTTTTCTTTCTAAGATCTTTGAAACCCCTTTCAAACTCTTCATTTCTTAGATCATTCTGGAATCTTTACTCCTTTCCGATCGCCGCAGTATGGCTTCGGATAGCGTTCGAAGTCCTACTGACGATATACTTTCCATTCTACTGATTATGTTTTTCCGCCCTTATGAACTACAGAGACTTGCTTGGCGCTTGACATATCCAAGCATTTGACCGGGTATTGCCACGCGTCACCTGCTTCATCCAATCTCCTCTTCCTTTGGTTTTCCTTCCTTCACTTTGCTACTTATGTCTTGTTTTCTCTCACAACGCTCCAATTGTCCGTGCCTGTTGTGACGTGGTGATTCTTCTTTTTCTGTTAATGGGTTCTCAGGTTCTTGTCTTTACTCCTACTTTATCTACTTTCCATTAATTCTTACTTCCCTGCGCACATCTAGATCTATCCACTCGTATGCGAGACTCGACCCTCATTCTCAACTCATTTCAATTCTGTGCTCCTTCTTTACTTCTAGAACTTGCCTCTCGCTCTTAATCTTTCTAATTTCTTTCTCCGCTGATCTATAGGCATTTCCGGTGGGGTCGTCTCAACCTTGTGAAATTTAATTCTTTAAAACTCAACTTCTACAAATCTCCACTCGCTAAACACACTTTCTATCTCTTTCGACGTTCTTCGCTCTCCTTGTTGACCAATATAACATCCGGCCTTAACTTAAAAAAATGTCTTGAACCTCACCATCACAACGGTTGCTAGGCGCCTCAAAAGAATACTGGGGTTCTCCGCGCTAGATGCGAGACTGTTTGCTTCGAGCTATACAAGGGCCTTCATCCACCTTTTGGATCGCTCTATATCTGGGGGCCGGCTCTGGCTCACCCGGTCTTGGACAGGTTCGAGATCAACAGGGCCAAAAAGACTATAAACTGTTCCTAATCACTTTACTGACCCTCTATCTTTCGGCCGCCCCCGTTATCTTTATCTTTTCTAGGTTACCTTTCTTTATTTCGGGGAACTTCTCACTCGCGTACCTCCACCTACGACGTCCTTCGTAGCACAAGGGGCTGCTGATGTCTGCGCATGAGTTGTTGTGTGTATTGCAAACCAGCTATTCGCGTCGGCTTTCCCTTCTTTCCCACCACTCTTCCGTCGATTCTTTCATCTTTTGTTCCTGCTGAATTAATCTCCCCACTTCAAAGCCTACGTCGTGCTCATCTGCGTAATTTGCGTTTGTTGTGTACTTCCGAGGTGCAACACCCCCTCCTTGATAAGGGCTTTGCCCGTGAGTGGTTCGTCAAACTGAAAATTATATATATAATATAACATTGATATATAATATATATAATATTATGATATAATATATATATTATATATTATATATATATTTATATATTGATATTATTATAATATATAGATATATATATAATCTATATATATAAAATATATATATATATATAATATATATATATATTATATATAAATATAATATATATTATACTATATATATATTAAAAATATATATATATATATATATATAATATATATATAATATATATATATATAATATATAATATAATTATATATATATATATATATATTATATATATAAACACTTTGCAGGCCGTATCCCCGACGTTAGTACTTAGTAAGTTAGGGGGTATTAAAGAAGTAGTTTAAAGAAATCGTATACGACGAGTTTTCTTCCTTGCATACAAGTCTACTGTATGATAAGACCCTCCAATAGAGTTGGATTTCAACCAATCGTGACCTCTATTTTGTTATGTGGTGGGTCCTATATTTCTTGTCCTACTTAGTATTCGGTTCATAGCACTGAACGATCTTTTAACCGAAGCTATCGTTAAGGCAATGACAAGAAAAGATTCACAGAGCTTTTTGTAACTCGTTTAAATCCACGCTCCGCTTCCAAATTTCCGATAATGGCTTTCATCTATTTAAGAATTTCCTTTCGAGCTGGGAATTGATTGAAAAAATGAAGTGTCGAGTCATCACACCTTCCGAATTAAACATCGGAAATCTGTCACAAAATTTTCTAAACTTCAATATCCGGTAAATTGTTAATGACTGAAACTCTCAAAGGACCTAAATATCAATTCATATCAATGATTTGTCCTTAACCTTTCTTCAATTTTCTTCGATTACCATTATCGCAGTATATTTCTCGCTTTAAATGCATTTGTTCTTATCTTCATCACAATTCAAGGCGCACTTCAGATACAAATCCTTCCATATTTCACCCGAAAACGCTTTTTTGTAAAGTCACATTGACCGTCATCACTTGATTTGCATTTTTGCAGTTGCAATTTGTTCCAGTAATAGGGATGACTTAATATATATATATATAATATAATATATTATATAATATATATATATATATATTATATATTATATATATATAATATATATTATAATATATATATATATAATATATATAATATATACTATTATATATATATATAATATATATATATATATATGAATCATGAGAAAAAAATAAACACTAATAACTATAATATTAACTAAGCCACTCCTAACTATTAGGACCTTTCCGAAGAAATTTCTATAGCAATACCAATTTTCTCAGAAGTCAGATCAATAACAACTTTGCATTTTATTCCATATCTATCTGTTTCCATGCGATTCTGGCTATTAATTTATCGCTAATATATAGATTTAAAATACTTTTATTGTTTATTTGAATTATTTTAATTACGGCAAAAATTAATTCATGAATCATTTTCTCCGGTCTGGGGCGTTCTCCGGGGGCAAAAGCCCCCCCGGAGTATGCCCTGAAAGAAACACTGGTCTCAACCTTGTGAAACTCAATTCTTTAAAAACGCAACTTCTACAAATCTCTCTCTCTCTCTCTCTCTCTCTCTCTCTCTCTTCGCCCGCCGCGCCCCGTTCTCTCTCTCTCTCTCTCTCTCTCTCTCTCTCTCTCTCTCTCTCTCTCTCTCTCTCTCTCTCTCTCTCTCTCTCTCCTCTCTCTCTCCTCTTTCTTTCTCTCTCTCTCTCTCTCTCTCTCTCTCTCTCTCTCTCTCTCTCTCTCCCTCTCTCTTCTTTTTTCTCTCTCTCTCTCTTTCTTCTCTCTCTCTTCTCTCTCTCTCTCTAACTTTAATATCTCTTTTGATGGTTCACTCGTCTCTCTTATTGACAATATAAACATCATTGGCCTTAACATAAAAAAAATGTCTTGGAAACCTCACATCGCAATGGTTGCTAGAAGTTCTGTTTAGACTGCGAGATGTTTTCTCCTCTTCTTTGTTATTCCAGCTGTACAATTAGGGTCTCATCCGGCCTTGAATGGTAAAATCCTCTCATATCTGGCGGAGGAGAGGAACTCTGGATTCACCAGGCTTTTTGATAGGGTGGAGTCAAAGGTCAAACGACTTATAAACTGTCCTGTACTTTCCAGTTAACTTGACCCTCTAACTCTGTGGCGTGATGTTGGAGCTTTAGCTCTTTTCTATAGTTACCGCAGCGGAAAATGCTCGAGGGAACTGACCACTCGTTCACCGCCACCTTTACAACGCCCTCGTATCACAAGGTGTTCTGTATCTGCACATGAGTTTTATGCTGACAGTAGCTCCAGGCTTGTTCACTTATATTCCATCTTCTGTGTTTCTTGCAGAATTTAATCTCACTCACTTTAAAGCCTGAGTCTGTGATCATCAACGAAATTTGCGTTAAATGGTGACACTTTTGATGCGTTGAACACCCTCTCCTTGAAAAGGAACACCCCTTTTTGACAAGGGCGCTCCCGAGTAGGGATGACAATTGTTAAAAAAATAAATAAATAAAAAAATAATTAATATTTTCTCGTCATGAAATTGTTACCATTCTCACGTTGTTTTTTCTATGCTATACTCAATTAGGCGGGTAACTAAATATATATATTATATTATATATTATATATATATATAATTATAATATTATATAATAATTATATATATATATATTATTATATATACTAATATATATAGGCCAGCCTTCTTAGAAGAGCACAAATCCATATTCTTTCAAAAAACAACAACAGCTACCGGAAAAGGAATACATTGCTGGAATCCTGGCAAAATTTAACCGAGGAAACTATAAAAAAAAAAAAAAAAAAAAAAAAAAAAAAAAAAAAAAAAAAAAAATCTATCTCAAAAACTACAATAGCTACAGCCAAAAGAAATACATTTTTTGAATCCTTGTAAATTTTGGTTAGGAAAAAATGTAAAAAAAGAAAAAGAAAAGAAAAGATTATAACATGAAATTGAGCTATTTTTTTTGAATGTTTGCGGCACGTAGTTTAAAGTCGCGATACTTGTAAAAGTATTACAAGGCAATGAGCGGGCGCGAAGCCGACGGGGAAACACAGGGGGGGACGTTTTCCATACCCCTAGGGGAGGGGCGGAGGAACCCGCGACAGCCAAATACCAAAGAGCGGGGTTCGGAGACCCTCCCGAGGGGGGGAATCAGTCCTACCCCGTAGTTCCCCGAAGGCCGAGACAGACCCCGACTCCTGCCATCGGTGCCGGATACCCTGGTATTCTTTAGGTAAAAAAAAAAAACAAAATTTAATAGAAAGTCTATTGATTTTAACGAGTAACAAATAAAAAAAGGTCTCTAAATAGGCCTTCTAATCATATTATATAATATTAACAAATAAAATTTTTTTTTATTTTTTTTATTTTTTTTACATTTTCCTATCCAAATTTTACGAGGATTCCAAAAAGGTATTCCTTTTCGCTGTAGCTATTGTTAGTTTTTGAGATATAAATTTTTTTACTTTTTTTTTTTTTTTTTTTTTTACATTTCGCCCCTAAAACGTCCTAGGGGCATTCCCAGCAATGTATTCCTTTTCCTGAGCTGTTGTAGTTTTTTGAGATATGGATTTGGCGCTTCTAGAGCTGACCTAATATAATATATATATAATATATTATAAACTATATATATATAATATATATATATATATATATATATATATATATATATATATATATATATATATATATATATATATATATTATATATATATATATATATAATATATTTTATTTATAAATATATATATATATATAGCTATATACTATATATATATATATAATTATATATATATATATATGATAATAGATATATAATATATATATATATATATATATATAAATTTAAAATTAAAATTTGTATTATGTAATTATGGTATTAAATAAGCCTTCTCTTATATTTTCCATTCACTTTCCAATATTTTTCTTTTCTTTATTTTACTTTTTATCCTTTTAGCACAGAAATAAGAAATCTGATATCTTTAAATGAATTGTTGTTTTTTCCTTTGTTTCTGGCGTCCATGCAGTGTTTCCCAATACATTTTTACTAATAAACAATTTTTTTTCTTTTTATTTTTACTGAAAGTTCGCACATCAGGGGAATTAACCTTTCTGAGGAAGGGAACTATTTAAAATATTTCCCCCTAGGATCTGCACGAATTATCGAACCAGAGTCTGCAAGTCCATGGATCAATAATTCTATCGTTGTTACATCATAAAACTAAAATATTTGTAAAATGTGGAGCATGGCCCAAATGTCATTATATCAACATCTATTGTGGCAATTGTGATAATATTTTTAAAAGTGTAAAAATATTGTGTCAATACTGAAGCTTGATCGAAATTGTGTTCCAGAAAAATTAAATTTATGAAAGTTGCTGAAACAAAAGGATGTATGGAAGAATAAAGATGATAGATTGTTTGATGGGTGATAGATGTATGGAATAATTAAGGTGATAGATTGTAATTATTGCTAAAGCGAAAACGAAACTGAAAGAGGTGTAAGTCGTCTTTTTTTTGTATTTATATTTTAATGGGAATTGTGAAAGAAAAAAAGAAAGAAAAGTTTAGCTAATCAATCTGCACTGGTATTCCCCGAAATCAGTTAATTAATTAAGAGATCATTGATTAAAATCATTGATGAAGGGTTCGAAGTTGGTTTAAAAGGGGGCGGTTTGATTTTTGCTTAGGGTGGACCCCATTTTAGCCCCAAACTAAAAATGGATCCGAAAATCTTAATTTTCAGCCGATTTTGATCAATAAACAGCAAATTGCAACTTTTTTCTGACGTCTAAAACGTAGTTTCCGAGTGTTTTTCTATGTCTGTAGTCATTTCTTTTTTAATTTCATTTTTTAAAAACCTGTTTTTGACATTTTTCGATACTCACCCTACATTTTTTTTCGAAATGACTTCAAACTTGAATTATGCAAAGATTGGACTGTTACCTAAAATTAGTTGGAATGAAATATTGATATTTCACCCTATATCCAAGCAATGGTCGATTATATAAACCTACTCTTTTTCGTTTTGAAATTGAAAAATTGCAAAAAAAAAATTTTTGCTCATCCTATCTGCATGAAATTTTCAGTGCATTTGTAGTCGGGCGATTTACATCTTTTTTACTTAGATAATTTTTTTTAAAATTTTCAAAAAGTTTCTTTTTGAAAATTTGTTCCACGGAAAAATTCAAAACTACTGCATATACAAAAAAATTATCTAAATAAAAAATGTACATCTCCCCCGACTACAAATGCCCTGAAAATTTCATGTAGATCGGATAACCAGAATTTTTTTTTCAATTTTTCAATTTCAAAACCAAAAAAAAAAGGTATTTTTTGAAAATCAACCATCGCTTGGATTTGAGGTCAAATATCATCATTTCTTTCCAACAGATTTTATATAGGTAACAGTCCAATCTTTGTATAGTTAAAGTTTGAAGTCATTTCTAAGAAAATTGTAGGACGAGTATCGAAGTATGTCAAAAACATAGGTTTTTAAAAAATGAAAAAACAAAAGAAAAGACTACAGACACAGAAAAACATTCAAAAACGACGTTTTAGACGTCAGAAAAAGCTGCGGTTTGCTTTTTATTTGATCAAATTCGGCTGAAATTTAAGAATTTCGGGTCCATTTTTAGTTTGGGGCTAAAATAGCGTCTTCCTTAAGCAAAATCAAACCGTCCAGTTAATTTTCGCTTAAAATTTTAAAACCTTTTTATTTAATTGTTCATATCAATGTTTAGATAAATCAAGGCTGAAACACATCCTAGGGCTAAGCAAAGGAAGGTAAAAAATGTATTAAAATTGAAGATAGATATTGATGCAATAATGAAGGTAAGTAACATTGTACAAATAAAAGAATGAACAATGAAAATTAATAATGAAATTTAAAGTACATGATCGTAATTTTCATATACCGTTAATTCTCAAATAATTCATATCTAGTTTTAACTTTGAAGAAAACTTTGCCAGAAACGGATTCAGAGTTTACCATATTTATATTCATTCAAATTTATTGAATATTTTCAAACTGTATTGCTCCATGATACTACGTATTCATTTTTTGTAAGAAACATAAACTTTTGCGGCTGCAAATAACAGCAACTGATCCTATTGGAAAATACTGCCTAATCGAAATTTATGTATTTTGATATAAATTATAATTGTTATTAATATCATTCTTTTGTATTGCTATTAAAATTCCCTCCAAAATTGAAATTGATAATTAATGTTTCATAATATCTTTATAAAGTTTATGTAATAACATATATCGAACATTTTAGCTTTTATTATTTAAAATTTTAATTGATTTTCCATATGTTAGTCGAAATATTAAATTTAACGATTATCTCTTATGGAATTATGTAAAATTTTCCAGAAGACTCCATGATTTCATAAATTTATTAAAACCTTTTTGAGTTTTAAAGGATCCAGAGTCAAAAATCTTTCTTCCAGCCAAATGCAACAATCTTCGATATTTGGTGAATTCGACCTACAAGGCCATAAACCACTTGATTTTGGAATATTTTCCCAACATATTTGCAAACTAATATGAGTAGTTTTTCGTCCATAAAAAAATGGTTACCTATATATACTATATATTAGACTATAGCAATTAGGCTTACGATAAGATAATTTACTAGTAAATATTAAATTAAAAGATGTTAAAGATTGTTTGGAAGAGATTTTAGAACGGAAGAGTAGAGTTTGACATTAAGTTATTTGACCAAGTCAAAGAGAACTACGCATTGAATAATAATAAATCATTACATCCATGTTTTTAGAAACATTAAAACAAAAAGTTAGCAAAGAACTGCAAAGAGATTTATAACACTTGTCCATAAAGGGAATACACGTATTATGCTGTAGCTAACATCAAAGAAAAACTCAATTTAAAATCCTTTCAATAATAAATTGAAAAATCAACTAAAGTGCTAAAACCACCCTAAATGTTAATAAAGAGCGCATATAAGCACAATAAAGCGTCATGTAAGAAAATCAACTGTATTCGTTTTATGTAAAATCAGGCTCAGTTTAACAAACCAAGCGAAAAATATGAAAAGCTCTCTATGCAATCTTTATAATGAAAGTTTTTACTATGAATATGCAATATAAAATTAAGAATATATAACAATTAGAAAGATGACTAATTATTGTACAAAAAATAACGTGGCAAACGGAAATAACAATTAATGAAACAGCCTACATAGAAAACTAAATTAGTTTTGAGCAAATAAATAATAAATAAAAATAAAACTGAACAGATCAATAAACGGGATACTTTTAGTTTTAATATTTATTCTTTTGTGTTTCCTTCTGAATTTAATATCCCTCAGTTTAAAACATGCGTTTGTGCTTACTTGCGTAATAGTTTTGGAAAGTCTAAATGGATGAAAATAGCACTATTTTTACTAAGAAAGATACTCTTTAAAAAATGTGCTAATTTGAATATTTAAGACTTTTCAACTCTGCCAAATTATTTAACCCAAATATAGGTTTAAATTGCTTGACAGTATTGGGAGTTCTGAAAGGTTCCAGGTGGAATTATTTTTCTAAGAGTTTTGAACATCAATAACTGAAAAGGAAAATTTGTAAAAATTTATTTTAGCAATTTTTTTCAAGAATTTACATCTTAAAACAATTACAATTGAGAAGTTTTTTTCAAAGCTAGAAAAGATTCTGTATTTACCAGTTTATTTCTGCCATGGAAAGTTTAATGCAAAGAAATTTAAGATGACCCAGTGATAATAGAATGCAATACTGTTATAATACTATATTAAAAAATAAGAATGAACTACCAGTTTTAGGGTAAATGTAAAAAGGTCACACTAATCTAAAAAAAAAAATAAATAAATAAATAAAAAATAATAATTATAATAATGATCAAAAATAAAAAGTAAACCGAGTTCCTATAGGGGAATTAGCAATCATTAGAGTCGTTACTAGTAAAAGAGAGGCCCAATATTTTGACAGATACTGAACATGAAATGATATACAGGAATTTTGAGTAGCTTCCAATAATAGTGATCTTATTATATTATTCTTCTTATTTTCATGGCAATTAATCTTAGATTGAATGAAAATACATGGAAATAATATTAAACAAAAGCACATTAAATACGGTTTTTCGAAATTTGGCAATGGTTTGAATTTGCTTAAATGTGGTTTAGTCCCTTATTAAACATGGCTTTTAAGCCACATAAGCCATGTTTGAAATACGGCTGATAAGCCTGATTTCAAACAAGACCAGCCTACCTTTATTTAATTTCAAGCTTTCAAAAAATATCAGGAAACGCAAAAAATTATAAAATAGTTACGATAGGATATAACAAACACATCAAAATAACAAAAAAAATTATTTATAATATTTATTAATATTTTATATACAATATAATTTTATTTATTAAAAGGAATAAATACTTTAAGAAACTAACTACAAAAGAACTTTCTACAAAAACAACAACAACAATCTATTGACTAACCAACAAACGAAGTTTGATGTTTTCTTATTTGTATGTGAGCTTTTGACGTGGAAGATACAGAGACGGTACGGTAATGGTCACATTATTTGAATGCATAAAAATGAAAGAGAAAATATAATAAAATATAGTAAAGGATTTATGCTTACGACAAGGCATTTAACTCAAATGACTAAAATATTAAAAATACATTTAATAATAATAATAATAATAATAATAATAATAATAATAATAATAATAATAATAATAATAATAATAATAAATAAATATAATAATAATAAAATAATAATAATGAATAATAATAAGTAATAATAATTTAATTAAAAAAATCAATTAAAAATAATGTAAAAAAATACATAATAATAATAATAATAATAATTAATAATAATAATAATAATAATAATAATAATAATAATAATAATAATAATAATAATAATAATAATAATAATAATAATAATAATGTAGCAATAATTATAAAATATTAGTTATAATAATAATCAAAACCCCGAAATTAGATCATTTAGGAGATTATTTTCGATTTCATTTGTTAAATTACTTATGCTTATTATTTATATAATAGTAATGTTCTGCTAGTATGTAATAGTATCTATTATTATTATTATTATTATTATTATTATTATTATTATTATTATTATTATTATTATTATTATTATTATTATTATTATTATTATTATTATTATTATATTATATTATTATTATTATTATTCATTATTACTGATTATTATTGTTCTTATTATATTATTTATTATTTTATTATTATTATTGATTATTATATGATTATTATATAATATTATTATTATTATTATTATTATTATTATTATTACCTATTATTTATTCTTATAAATTTTTACATGATCAATTATTGTTATTTATTATCTATTATTTAGTATTATTATTATTATTCATTATTATTTTTATTATTATTATTATTTATATTATTATTATTATTTTCATTATTATATTTTATCAATATAACTTTAATAGGAAAATAAATTAGTATATAAATCTTAAATTCTGGAGAAAAGATACAAAATAAACATGTAATATAAAGATGGAGAATATTTAATTCAATTTTATTGCGAAAAATTAACTCAAATAAGAAAAAAAAAAGATTCCACCCAAAATTTAATGCTCATTAACGACAATTTTAAAAAATAATGAAAAAATTCAAATCGAAAAAATGGAAGATTCAAAATACATGAAATCATATTAAACAATATTATTAAAAATTCAAAAAAATCGATCCCTAATATATTCATTTTTACATTCGCATTCACTTTTTAATTGTTCCATACATACCACACTGTAAAATCACGTGTCAACAGATAATAAATTAATTACGTAAATGCCCACTCTCATCATTCGACATAAAGCAGTTATGGTAATTGAGTTATGGCCTCATTGGAAAATAAAAGTCTCTTTGCTTTGGGTATCAAAATGTAAGGCACTGCGATCTACAGGGTATTCTTCTAAGGTTATATATATCTTACAACTTTCACTATAACAATATAAAAGTTTTATTTACTTTTATTATTTATTTATATTTATATTAATTATTATTATGTATTATTTTATTATTATTATATTATATTATTATAGTATTATTATTATTATTATTGAGTATTATTATTATGTATTTTTTTTATTATTATTATCTATTATTATTATTATTATTATTATTATATTATTATATTATATTATTATATTATTCATTATTATTATTATTATATTATTATGTATTATTATATTTTATTATTATTATTATTATTATTTATATTATATTATTATTATTTATCTTATTTACTATTTATGATTACAAATGTCATGTTTAATATCACTATTGTTTTTCACTAACGAGATTCTCTCTCAAAGAGAATGCTGTACACGAGGTAAGAAGGAAAAACTAGAAATTTTGTGCATTTTGTACACGTGATTTTTTTTATTGTATTATAATTTTTCGGAAACTCTGTTTCTTTGATCATCTTCGTGCTCAAAGGCCAAGTTTTCCTGACCCATTACTGACTCTTCACCACTAGATAATTTTCTTGACTGAGAATCTGTATTACTCTCAGCATCACTTATGACTGGTAATGAATCATCAATCTCATGGAGACTACTTTGGCTGGACGATCCTGAAGATCCAATACCTAGGTCTCTATCTAAGCTGTCATTATCATCTTTGATGATTCTGACTAAACGAAGTGGAGATTTATCAACATTTGGATCATTAGTAATTTCTGGTATAATTTCATTAACATCATAGGAACATTCTACAGAATTTTCTTCATCATCTTGTTTTGTGCAAGAACCAGGTCCAAGAAGAGACAACATTACTGGGAGCAAAAGGGTTCCATGTACAATACCGAAGAAAATAACAAGAAATACAATTCTAAAGAATGTCTGGAAGATATAAGATGGAGCTATTACAAGAACTAAGACGCCAATAATAGTTGATAATCCTCCTTGTATTACTGGTAATCCAAGATTATACAAGCATTCTCTTACTCTGTCTTTCGATGTTTTCACTCTAGCTGTTAAATAAGCGTAAGATATATGAGCCGAAAAATCTACACTGAATCCAATGCACATAATTAAATTTATCATAGAAACTGAATCTAAATTAACTCCCCAGAGAGACATATAACCAATGACGCCGACTTCAATAGAAATGATTGAGAAAGCCACCCACAAAGAACACAGAGGATTTGGAATGAAGATAAGCGAGACCACCATCATTACTAATGCTGCCAAACAAATCGTTTGAATACTAGTTGTCCGGACGAGTAAAAACTGAAAAGAAGAAAATAAAAGTAAAGCGGATGTTATATTTTTAGTTTATAAATTCTGTTACTTTGATTACAATTCTTAAGTCGAAATTGTTAAAAAAATCTCCAACAAAATATATGATTTTGATTTTAAATTTGAGGAGCATAATACTTTTTTTTTTAATTTTAATTTATTTTATATTTTATTTAGTTTATATATAAAAAATTATAAAAAGAAAACGCTGACATTTATGTAATTAAAAACGATACAGATATCGCTAATGATGGTGGGTTTTATTTGCATATAGATAATAATCGTTTAACAACACTTTTATCGAACTTACGTTTGATCAGAAAACACAAAAGAAAGCATGATAAGCTATTACATGAAAAGGTTGCCACCGTCCACCCCGCAACTTTTTTCCTAAGCGCTTTTGCATCATGTCCTTGTCTTGATTAGTGTCGTTTCATCATGCTAGCTCTGCAATATAAATCGTGATGCAAGATTTCGAGGTTTTTATCTTCGTTTAAAAACTACGTCAAGGGTCTTCTTGTGACGGAAGGTGATTAACATACTCCTTGAAAGTTTAAGTACAAGAGATGTTTAATAAATCTGACTCTGAAGATCATATACTTATTACAAGATCAATGGTTGTTAATGATTCAGAAGCATTTAGTAACACATACCATCTCAAGTGTTACTTTTTAGTTATATAGAAAGCAGCTCTATATATATACTATATTAATATAACTAATATATTATATATAATGTATACTATAATATATATATATATATATTATATATTATATACTATAATATATATATAATATATATATATAATATATGATCCTGGCAGTGTAGGTGTTGTGTGTTATGTCTTGCGGCTTGCGGCGCGCGCGCGCGGCGGTGTGTGTGTGTAACCCGTGTCCCCGCTCCATGTGATTCGATAAAGTGGTGATGTGCTGTGTGTGTGTGTGTGTGGTGGTGTAATGTGTGGCTGTATGTGTATGTGTTTGTAAGATATATCCCTTGAACTTAATATGTTTCTAATATTATAGATTACACTAATTATTATAATTGTTACAATTATAAGATTATATAATATTAAAATAGTAATATTAACCTTTTCAAGACTCGAAATTGAAGGATGCTTCATCTGTAATATTTGCCTAGTGCTCGGGCTCTTTCTTCCTCCAAAAATCTCGTTAAAATTTTTTCCTCCTCGAATCCAAGATTGATAAGTAAAAGAGTCTCCGAGCCGATCTCTTGTAAGGAGCGTTTTCGAAATTCGTGTTGGCCAACTTGTCAAAGCAGTTCGCTATTTTTCGGATCGGAATCGGCTGTATAAGTTAAGTTGTCGTGTATAATTAATCTGAAAAGAAAATAAATAATCGAAAAATTTAGGCCATAAAACGGGTAAGTTGCTTAAAGTCCTTTTCGGAATCTATATTCTGTGCAACCTTCTCTCTCTCTCTCTCTCTGCTCGTCTCTCCTCTCCTCTCTCTCTCTCTCTCTCGTCTCTCTCTCTCTCTCTCTCCTCCTTCTCTCTCTCCTCTCTCTCTCTCTCTCTCTCTCTCTCTCTTATATATATATATATATATATACTATATATATATATATATAAAATATATATATATATATATTTATATATATTCTATATATATATATATATATATAGTATAAGAAACAGCTTGAAGGATGAGTAAAGCTTTTGTTAAAGAAAAAACGAGCTGTTGTAGTCATCACGAAGCCAGGAAGAGAGGGAAAAGAAAGGAGCAATTAAATATGTAATAAGACATTATGACCAAGGCGAAATGAGGAAATGACTGCATTTTATGCAAAATTGGTTGCTGGAATAAATATAAGGTGACAATTACTCTCTACGAGTCTCTATTTTTACGATTCTTTTATGTTCTTCCCAGAGATGGAGTCTCCCCATATGGAATCTTAAATTAAAATTTCAAGTTATTAAAAATTATGTGAATTAAGAATTAATTAAGTATATAATATACTATATCATATATATATATATATATATATATATATATAGATATATATATATATATATATATATATCTCATATATATATATATATATATATATATATATATTTATGGTGTGGGTGAACCTGTTATATCATATATATATATATATATATATATATATATATATATATTAGATATATATTTATATATATTAATATATATATATATATATATATATATATATAATATATTATATATATATATTTACTATATAATATGTATATTATATAAATATATATATATTATATATATATTATATATAATATATATATATATATATCAATAATTTATTATATTATATTATATACTAATATATAATATATATATATATATATTATATATATATATCATATATAGTATATATATATATATAAACATATATATATTTTATAATGCATGTTAAGCCACCTATACATATAAATAAATTAAATTAAAATCATAAAATTTTCATTAATCCGTTTAATTATTAAAAAAATACAACAATTCTCGCCCTCACTTAAATATTGAACAATGGAAAAATAAAATGATATTATTTATATAATTCTTGGCGTTGATCCGAACTTAGATACCCTATATGTTCATTGCTTTATTTGTTTTTTGTTTTTTTTTTTTTTTTTTGTGTTTTATTTTTTTTTTTATTTTTTTTTAAATGTGTTATTCAAAAGATTTTTTTAAAAACTCTCGCCACACACTCCTCTCTCTCTCGCAAAGTAAATCGATTAATTATTTTCTGTCATGATTCAAATCCAAGGCCGAAAGGGCTTAAATATTTTGATACCTGAATACTAAAAGAAATCTTAAATACTCCAAAATTAAAATATTAAGCGATTGTAAAAAAATTATAGAAATAATTTAAAAAGGAAGCTGATGGCAGAGAGATAATTCGTTAATAACTCTTAAAAAAAATATATAATAATTTTATTATTCTTGTACAATCTTAATATTATTATTTTAACTACACGTTCAATAACAACCAATTCCCTGGCTGCGGAAAGACAGTTTAATATTTAATACAAATATCAGAATAAATAATAATAATAATAATTAATAATAATAATAATACATAATATAATAATAATAATAATACAATAATAGTAACTATAATCACTATAAATAATAATATTACTAGGTACTAATAATAAAATTAATAATACCATAATAATAATATAAATATAATAAATATCATAATAATAATAATAATAATAATAATAATAATAATATAAATATAATAATTAATACATAATAATAATGAATAATAATAATAAAATAATAATAATAAATAATAAATAATAATATAATAATGTGTGATGTAGTGCAGGGTGGTGGGTGTAATGTGTTGTATGTGTCGTTGTGGTGTAAGTTGTGTAAGTGTGTATGATTAAAATTTTAAAATATTAAAAAAACAAAATTGGAATGTCCTGGATGCTGATTCCTCTGGACAGTGAATCACGAGGAAATCGATTTCTTAATCTGTAGCCTATGACTTACCGATACTTATTTTAGTCAATTTTAATGAAATGATTATTTAACAATTTAACTAAAATTAAATGTAATTTTAATTTAAATTTAAATTGTTAAAAATGCTGGAATTTTTGTTTTTAATTATATATTTTATTAAAAGTAAAAGCAGAGTGAAAGCAAAGAAATTTAATGAGAGAAAGCCAGAAAAAAGTGTTATGGAAAATTAAAATTTCGTGTCATTGTTATGACAAAAGTTGGGCTGTCAAAGGAACAGACAATGTAACGGACTATTGAATAAATACGGCAAAGTAACGGACTATTGAATAAACAACAGCAAAGTAACGGAACAAAGCCAGCTTATTTTAAGGCCGGTAATGCGTTTCTTGAGCTTTGACGCAAAAGGGCTGGCCACAAATGAAAAACCGCTTACAAATAATGATGTGAAAAACTTAGTCCGATCGATAAGGTTCAAAAAATTCATAGATTATATGCCATTAATATAATATAAAAAATTCATTTTTACTATTTGGGTTAGGCCACCGCACCACGACGGGCATGAGCATCACAACCACACCACACTGGTGAGGCGTGGGATCTTTTTGGGTTGTGTTCGGCGTGAGATGCGAACTTTTAAAATTATTAAGGGCGCTGCGCGCGACCGGTGAAGTGTGTGAAAACGGTTGCGGTGATCGATGCGGATGCCGTTTGTTGGGGTTGCGGTGTGGAGCATTACGTGCTGTGGAAGAATTCCTGTCCTCGGTCGAGCAATAGCTACATTCTTATCTAGCGTTTACTTAACATTTAATAAACGAACAATATGCTTCTATTCACTAATGATTTTATTAAACAACAATGGTGACGGTATAGGTCTCATCTTTATTTGGTATATTTGTCTAGTGGTCTTCCATTCATATTGTTGTGGATTCTTGATGTTATATTTGATGTTATTTATTATAACACTACAGTCTGATGTCACGTTACTGATATTTATATTCTCTCCTGGGGTATGTGCGAGGAGCACAAAAATAATTCATGTAGTTCAATTACACGTATTAAGAGCGGAAGAATCTCTCAGCGGATAGAGTAACCCGAAATAGTCGGGTACTTGTGAGCTCTCGTTGAATAATAATGCAAAGGTAGAAAAACTGGAAAAATTAGAAATACATGACGTAGCCCACACAGCGTGAATATACAACACATTATAGAAACGATGCACTAGATAATATAGGAGTTAATCTAGAAAACATTGCCCTTATTAGTCAAGCAAAACAACCAAAGGGGACGCCCACAACAAAGAGTTTATTGAGTAACGGACGGAAACAAGGGTGCATTGCTCAACTAAATGATGACGCGGAGAGCATGAATGCTAGTGATACTGACACAATTAGGTAAGATAGCTAGAACAAGATGCAAAAAGAGAAACCAAAGACATAGGTCGTCAAATACGCATTAGGTCGGCTGAAGTGGACTATATAAGCTTAATATTAGATGATGTGAACTCGAGGCAAAGATTAAACTCAATCAATGTTTGACACAGATTTTAATAACAAAAAGTACAATCTTGGGTACGTACAAGAGCAACTGAAAATAAATGCAAAAGTGAGAAGAACTAAACTACGTAACTCGGAAAGGTAAAAGGGATAATAAAGTACAGGGCATGAAACAGTTACGAAGTTATGAGAGTGTCAGAGGTGAGTGTGGAGAGAAATAGGGAAGTCGGGATAGGTGTAAGAAAAGAGAATTACGCGTAAAAACAATGGGCAGAGTAGGCTTACTCGTTTAGAAATGAAAAATGGGAGGAAAAACATGGTACTGGGACAGCCCTGAAAGACAAAACTCAAAATCATGCAAGAGTTCTCAGACAATGGCCAAACCAGAGCAACCGAACCCAAGTCGTAACCACGGGAACTACCGCCTATGACCGCCTAAAAGATATCCCGTGCGGGAAACTACCTCCTGGTGATCACGAATACGTACATTTTCCTCCATTTTAATGTGATTAATTTTGCCAGAATTAGAAAAATGACATTTACAATGTTTATGGTGTGTACTATAAACCAACGATGCATTTTCAAAAATATCACTCCCTTTATGTAAAATTTTTAGGAACATAATTCAAGATACAATAGCACCATATGGTGGTTGAAATCGCACTACTGTCACCTCAAAGAACCAGCCCTCAGTAAAGAACACATCCAAGAGCCATTTGAGTGTATTCCGAATATAAAAGGTTCGCGTAAAAAAATGAGGCGGAACTCATAAACAAAAAATGTCACGTAAATCATTGAGACGTATATCTCCGAAGACGTTCCTACTCACCTCCGCTCCTCATGCCTGACGCTCCCATAAACAATATCGAAAAACTCAACTAACGAGCATACGAACATAACTATTAACGAACCAGTATATTCCTATTATACCGAACCCCAAATTATGTAACGCAGGTAAACAACACTCCAAAATATAATAGAGCCAAAAAACGCCCAGTAAAAACCAGGGTCTCAAATATATAAACTTACAATAGGTGATAAAAGAAACTATATACCTCACATGTAAATATATAATAGCTAATATTACCCTTAGATCCACCCTCTACCTATAACCCTATATACACAAGTAAAATAAAAATGAATACATACGGTAGTAACAAAAACGATATTATTCAAACATGATATAATCATAATAATCTTTAAATATATTACACTAAATAAATAAATATATATAATAATATATCCCAAATATAGTATAAATAATATAAATACATATATATATTAGTTGTCAGACTTAACTATGTTATATTATATAATAAATCCGCATTTGTAGAATAAACTCAGAAGTTATTAGAACTACCTTGAGAACCAGTGGCGCAAGGAATAGCGAGGAGAACAGGTGCTATAACAAACCTTCACCAGGAAATTTTTGAGTATATGAAAATTTGCAATTAGAAAGCCAAAAAGTTAAAAGAACGTAAAATCCGCTAAGAAGGAGAAAAAAGAAAACGGAAAAAAATAAAGTAAGAAGGAAAATTCAGTAACCTTCTCCCCCCTTCCCTCAGAACAATATCCCTCCTACGCTAATGCCTCAAACTATTTTCAATAATAAAACCACTCAAGTAATAATGAATAACATATATAAATAAATTAAAACATTAGATAGATTTTCATTCTTTGTTATACCTGTATTCCTGTAAGGGGTATTTCCTGAAAGAGATATTGTTCTTCTGTATCGAAGTAATTTATCAATAAGAACTTGTCAAGAGCAGGTTTTCTCCCAATCCAGGCCGTTCTTTCACCCATCATGCATCCGTAATTGGCACTCCGCGTAGAGGTATAAAACAGTTGAAATGTAGTAATATTGATTATACGCTATTAATAACAAATTATAGTTTCATTTTAGGTCGTCTCTTCTTTTCAGTCATTTTAAAGCGTCTAAATAAAGTTTTGTTTCGTTAAATAAAATAATTATGAGTTTTGGTGGATAATATATACGCAGGAAATAATTTATTCTAAGAAAAGGTCAATGTTATTATTATTAGTTATTATTATTATCAATAATCTATTATTATTATTAAATATTATATTGATTGTCATTGTTATTATTACGTTAATGTTTATATTATTTATATGTTTTCATTTATTTTACTTTATTATTTCATCATGACTTTTCATTATATAAATATATATATATATATATATATAGATATAATTATATATAATATATATATTATATACTATTAATATATATATATTACTATATATATATATTATAATATATATATATATTATATATATAATATATTAGTATATTAAATTAATAATAGTATTATAAATATATAAAATACTATATATTATCTCTCT
>JABUQX010031361.1:12500-43471 GCA_015478945.1 Trachelipus rathkii | reverse complement strand
ATATAAACTATGTAAAGACGTACCATCTATTTAATATCGAGTTTAAAATAATTTTAATACTAGTCACACATAATTAATTTATTTTATAAATAATTATTATATATATATATAATATATATGTATAGAAAAGAAGATGAAATAGACTTAAATATGTCAAAGTGGTATAGAACATTTTCATGCTTCTATTGCACATCCATCAGCACTATCAAAATTACAATTAAAATAAATAAAAATAAAAAATTAAAATATTAAAAAGACTTAAAAAAATTGGAAAATTTTTATCCATTATTTACTAAAATTAACTCACAAAGCAAAGCAAAGTGAAAAATATATATAAATATGATCTCTATTTATACTAAATTTATCAAGAATTAGTTGGTTGAAAAAAAAAAAAAAATTGTAAGTATTGTACTGTTCAAAGTTGTGAGAGGATAGAGGGCCTTACGAAGAGACTTTTTACTAGATTAATTGATATTGCTACCTTAGATACTGTATTCTTATTTAATGATGTTCTCTACCAACAGATTGATGGTGTCGCAATGGGCTTCCCTCTTGGCCCCTCCCTTGTTAACTCTTTTTTGAGTTTACTCGAAAGAACATGGCTCAATACCTGTCCTTTGGACTTCAAACCATTAATATACAGACAATATGTTGACGACTGCTTCTTGATTTTCAATACTAGAGAACAGGCCGCATTGTTTTTGGGTTTTCTTAATGAACAACATAGGTGTATAAAATTTACCATGGAGGGTGAGCATGATAACTTCTTGCCTTTTTTGGATGTGGGTGTTACTAGACAGAATGGATCCTTTATTACCAATATTTATCGTAAGCCTACCTCAACCTTAATGAGCACTCCTTTTTTGGGTTTTATGCCAAATAAGTTTAAGCTATCAGGTCTCTCAAGCAGAATTTAAGGTCGAGGCATTTTAAGAAATTTGTCTCTGGGGTGTCCTTTCATGATGGGCGATACAATCCTTACGATAAGTTTAGTTAATTTCTAATTCGTTTTGCCATGGATTTGTTTGATAAGATTCTTTTAATTTTTTAGAAAAATCACTTTCAGACTAGCATCCCTGTCTCTGATGTTCCTAAACAGAAAATCTATTTAAAAATTCCCTATACTGATAAAGTCTCTCAATTCGGTTTTAATAAAACACCTTTCCCATTGCCTCATTTTTTTGTTTCCAATAATAATTTTAAACTGGGTAACTTTTTTTAGATGCAAGGACCAGATTCCTCTTGGTTTACGCTCTTCTGTGGTATATTTGTAAAAATGTGCATGCTGTAATGCTTGCTATATGTGGGCCAAACTGGCCTGCAACTTAGATCAGAATTTGCAAAACCAGGGAAGTCTCTATCGTACCATTGAGTTTGCCGCTCTCAGACCTGAGTTTCTCTTCATCGATTCATGGACATGCTCATGAAAGGACACCATATCACCTCTACCAGCTTTTTCGATTCTTCGCCTCAGTCTCTGATGTGAATGATAGACAAAATCACTGGAAAGTCTTTAATATCAAGTAGCTTAAAGCGAATCTTAACTGACCTGTTCTTTTGTTTAATTTTCAATTTTAACTGTCTTTGTTAATAATATATCCTTCGCTTTAATGCGGTTACAATACCGTTGACCAATTATAACGTTTATTTTTTATTTTTTCTTTTCAACCAACTTATTCTTGATAAATCTTAGTATACATAGAGATCAATAGTTAATATTAGTTTAACTTTTGTCTTTGGGCTTCTGACTTCTAAGGTTAGTAAAACTAGGTTATAATTTGTAATTTTTAATTCTTTTTAACTTTAAATTTTTAATTTTTATTTTATTGTTTATTGTAAGTTTTATTGAAACTACTGATGATGTGCCCAGAAAGAGACAAACGTTCAAATAAACAATGACATTGTCATGGTATTTTGTCTTCCTTTTCTAGTATTAAGTTGAGGTTCCTAAAGAACAGTCAAATTGCTGAAATATATTATAGGTATATATATATATAAATATAATATATATATATATATATATATATGTATATATATATATATAATATATCTATAAATTTATATATATATATATACTACCGTATATATATAGTATATCTATATATTATATATATATATATATATATATATAATAGGTATAGGTCCGATAGATAAATAGAGATATATATGAAATTTATATATATAATACTAGAGCTATGAGATTATAACATTATATATATATATATTATATAATAGTATATTACCTTTATATAATTAATTATATATTATTATTATATCTTATATATAATATATATATATATATGTATATATATAGTATATTATATATATATATATTATATATAGTATATATATATAATATATATATTATATATATTACTTATCAAACAGCCTAGTAAATTAATTTTTTATTTATGTGTAAATGTGTGTATAAATTAGAACACATTTGGCTTTTCTTTGTTTTTAATATCATTGCATGCCATTCGAATACATTCTTTTAATTGAAAAGACATGTGGCAATATTATTTTTCAGAACATTGACAAAATGATATCTTTTTCTTAAATATCGATAATCTGATAGGAATACTCAAACCTGACTTACCTTTTTGTATATAGCCTATATATATATATATATATATATAATTTATATATATATATATATATATATATATTTTACATATTATATAATATATATATATATTATAATATAATTATAATCTCTATATATAATTTATATATATTTATTTCAACCCCCCATTAATAAAAGTGCTAAAATGGGTACCAAACCTCTCTCATATATAAGTTTAATAAATCCATCAAAATTTTTTTGTTTAAATTCATTTTAAGGACCCATTAAGTTTAGGGTATGATAAGTTTTGTTAATTATATGCAGTAAATCTGTGTCTACTTAATCAAACTAATCATAACCTTACTGATTTTTCAAATGTAAAAAGAAATTATAGCTATATGAAAACAACGACTAATGTTTCTTATAAAAATATAAATTTGGCAATTTTTTATTAACAACATTTTGCAGAGTTGCTTCTAGGAATATCAAAACATTCATTGATATTAAAAAAATATCGATTTTTTAGAATCTGTCGAACTTGACTATTACCCTTACATAGTAAGTCTAAAACATGCTCATGCAAATCCAGAAAGCACCTAGGGCTTGTCAATGACTTACATAGTATACAGAAAGTCTACAACTAAAAGAAAAAACTATAGCTTAAAGTACATGCTAACCACACTGCAACTAACTTTATAGTAATAACATGCAGTTTAGCCTGTAACTAAAAACCCACCAATTTGGCTTAGTCAAAATATACTATATAATACCCAAACCATCCATATATATACCTATCCAATCCTTTCTTAAATGTTGCAGTTGTTGCACTCAACCACCACTTGTGGCAAACTATTCCAAAAATTAACAACCCTATTACTGAATGAATGCTTTCTTATATCAAGATGACATGCCTTCTTAATTTTCTTACTGTGCCCCCTGGTCTTCCTTCCATGGTCTACTATGAAGAATTTATTAGTCTCCATATTATCAATAGATGTTTTACAAATATTTTGTAGATTTGTATTACCTATATCCCCTCTGAGAAATCGCCTTTTCACAGAAAACATTCCTAACTCCTTCAGCCTCTCCTCATAGCTCTTACCCTCAATCCCTCCAGTTTAGTGAAGGATCATTGTTATATTTTATTCAAAGTTTGCTTTCTAATAGTTATTAAGTTCGAGATGTAAATTAAACTAGCAAAGTGGGCAGGTATTATAAGAAATTTTATTTTATTTTTTAATTTTTCAGTAGGGTTAAAATAAATAAAAAATCTTTGTTAGTAATATATTAATATATAATAGTATGCTTATAACTACTTTTCAAAATTATATACAATTTCAAATTCCAAAGATGGATTTTTAAACTGCCATATAACTAACTACCTATATAATTTATTAGGTATTTTCTTAAATAATTTCTTAAAAATCTATACTTGCTAGTGAATTTTTTAATCTTAATATCCTTTGGCAATTATTTTTTAAGGAGTAGTAAAAAGTCATAAAAAAAAGAAAGTCAAACAAAAGGCAGTTAATATTAATTGGTAGATATTAAAATGTTTTCTAAAAATTTATATTTTTTCAGACCTTATCCATTCAGTGTATTATTATTTTTTTCTATTTTATCATTACAAAAGTAGTAACTTATTAATATAATGGCTGATGATAAAGAGAAACTTATTGAACAGTTTTGTGCTGTATCTGGAGTAGATACTGAAAGGTCGAAATTTTATTTAGAATCAGCAGCATGGAATATTGAGGTAAGTTCTTTTAATAAAAAAAATTTCATATATATATATATATATATATATATATATATATATATATAGTATATATATATAATATATAATATATAAAATTATATATATATAATAATATATATATATAATTATATATATATATTATATATATATATATATATCATATATATATCATATTATTATCATTAATTTGTCACCGCACACTTCTCCCCTAAGAGACAGCAGGTGCCTCGAGAATACCCGCTACTATCACAAGGTCAGGGACCCAGAGGTCGTGTCTAATGTTTGCTGTAGGTATAGGCAATTCTAACTAAAGATGTTTTGCGTCATCATTTGCTTGCAGAGACATCTTTTCGACAGTCAGTGGGGAGGGATCAATAGATATGTAACCTCTATCCTGCAAGGAGGGTGGTGCCTTGAAGGAACCCGAGACAGTAAGTACCCAAGCTTCGGCTGTTGCAATCATTTCCCTTTGGTTGAAATTTCAAGGGACACTTTCATTGCAGCACTGTGTTTTGGATACTGCAGATGAATTGTTCTGCGGATAATTTATGTAAATATGTTTTAAGTATGTGTTGTCTAGTGGAAGATGGGGGGTTTGAAGAGTGCCCAGGCAATAGTCAACTGTTGCGGTGTCAACTTGTCATCTCACTAGTTCAAGGGGGCTGTCATATCCATTATGTGTAGGAGTATCTATATGAATGTGATTACTATACAAGTTAGCGTATCATGTCAAGATGTTAGTACTTTATAGGGAGGATTTTTGTTTTTCAGTCAGGAGCCTGGTGGGAAGGAAGCCAGTATAATCCTAAGGGCTTTGTTCTATAGTTTCTAATTTTGAGTATTAGATTTTGGATACTGCAGGTGATGCATAGTTTAAAAATTCAAAAGATATTTTTGTATACTATTGTGTGGTCAAAGTTGGTTTTCTGATAATGGCGTTCAATGCTTTAATTTTGTCGACTCTAGATTGTAATTATTGCCTTGATGGTTGGGGGTGAATATCATGTGGTGTATATAAGTCAGACCTAGAATGGTTGGGTTAGTTTATTGCTAGGTGTAAATTTATTCTCTTCAATCTGGGGTGAGTAAAGTGATAGAGAATTTTTGGTGTAATGCAGTTATTCTATTTCTTGTCCACCACTATTTCAGTTGGTCTATGTAATGTAGTTCTTTGCATTCTGTACCTACAGAAGAGTTTTGAGCAATGATTTGATATTAATTTTTATAGATGGGGATGTGGGGTCTGGTAGATTATGCATAAGGAGATTAAAAAGTAGTGGTGAGAGGATGGCACCCTGGGGAACTCCATTATAAAATTTGTATATTCAGGAGTAGTGGTGTCCTTTATGACTAGCATATGACTGTTAGGAAATTTGCTATTATTTTTTTTGTCTTTGGTGATCATATTTGTATATTAAAATGTGTCAGAGAAGAGGGGAACTGTGTTAAATTGTCAATGCCATGCTAATGTCTATTGTCAGAATGGTGTGGAAAGAGAAGAAGTTTGGTTTAAACCAGTTAGAATGTGTTGTGTTAAATTAGTTAGGAAAGTGGTAGTGGAGTGTTTTTGTCCAAATCCATTTTGTGAGTTTGATAAAGGAAAGTGTCGATTCTATTCAGATTGTTTTTCTAAATCGTGGATATTGTGGAAAGTAATAAAATGGATTTACATGAAACAGGGTTGTTAATAGGTTTATTTGGCTTTATTTGTCAGACAAACCTTTTAGAATTTATGGAATACATTACTGACTGCATTGACCGAGGAGATCCAGTTGATATTGTATATTTAGACTTTAGTAAAGCTTTTGATAAGGTTCCCCACATAAGGCTGATGAAGAAGTTATTGCAATGTGGTATAGGTGGAGTGGTTGCGAAATAGAAAACAGTGTGTACAACTAAATGGCAATAAATCATCATGGGAAATAGTGAAGAGTGGTGTCCCACAGGGTTCAGTGCTGGGGCCACTATTGTTCCTCATATATATATAAATGATTTAGACCAGGGACTTAAATGCAAGGTTTCTAAGTTTGCAGATGATACTAAAGTGGCCACCTCAGTTAGGAATAGTGAAGGATGCATAAAGATTCAAAATGATCTTGATAAACTTCTTGGGTGGGCAGATAAGTGGCAAATGAATTTTAATAGTAAAAAGTGTAAGGTTCTTCACCTAGGTTACTCAAATAAAAGTTTTAACTACGATATGAATGGGGATGGCTTGAGTCTTGTGGGACAAGAAAAGATTTAGGTGGATTATAAGCAGTTAATTTGAAAGTAGCTTAATCAGTGTTTGGAAGCTAGGAATAAAGCTAATAAGATGCTGGGCATAATAAATCGCAATGTTGTTTACAAGAGCAAGGAAGTAATAAGTAAACTGTATAATAGCTATGTTAGGCCAGTAATAGAGGATTGTGCACATGTTTGGGCCCCCTTATTTAAAGAAAAGACTTAAGATATGCTAGAGAGAGAGTGCACATAGGAGCAACAAGGATGATTCTGGTTTGAGGGTAAGAGCTATGAGGAGAGGCTGAAGGAGCTAGAAATTTTTCTGTAGAAAGGCAATTTCTCAGAGGGGACATGCATACAAGTCTACAAAATATTTACAGCTATTGATAATATGGAGATCAACAAATTTTTCATAGTAGAGCATGGACATGTGACCAGGGGGCATTAATAAGAAAATTAAGAAGAAAGCATGCCATCATGACATAAGAAAGCTGGCATTCAGTAAGATGTGGTTAAATTTTGGAACTGGATTGCCACAGGAGGTTGTTGAATTGCAACATTTAACATTTAAGAAAAGGTTGGATGGGTTGGTTATCTTATAATATATTTAGACGAAGCCAAATTGGCGGGTTCTTAGTTACAGTAGTTATTAATTTTAGATTGCATGTGTAACCATAACTTAGTTATTAAATGCATGTGGATGGTTTGGGGTATTATATATATATATATATATATATATAATATATTAAATATATATGATATATATATATAATATATATATATATATATATATAATATATATTATATATATATATATATAAGATATATTATCTATATATATAATATATATATATATATATATTATATATATTAGGGAATGTTGCGAGTTAATTGCGCCTTATCGGCCAAAAAGCCGAATGACTCGCGTTATTCGGCTTTTTGCGAACTAGTCGGGCCGAATATTGAGACTTTATAAACAATTAAATTTTTAGTATCTGAAAGTGATTTGCAATTTAAAATTTGAAATTTTAGAAACTTATTTTCCCAAAAAAAAAAAATATAGCGAAATTTTGTAGCCAATATGGATGAAAATCTTTGTCATTTGTCAGATCTATAAGGGCCTTTAACATTTTTCAATATTTCTATAAAATAGAATTCATTTAGTGATACGAGATAATGGACCAAACATGGTAGCTGGTATATAGGGAGAGTGGCTTGCTATCAATTTCATGTTTTATTCACATGTTTCAACTATGCATTCACGATTCAATATTATGTCAGAAGTCTGTTAAAGATATTTTATTTACTTGCAGAAGCATATCTTCTCATTTTCACCATTCAGCAACGGCAGCTGCAAAGCTTAAAACTTTACAGATGCAGCTGAATGTCAAACAGCATAAATTAATTCAAGACGTTTCTACATGCTGGAACAGAACTATGATATGCTTAAAAGATTGTTTGAACAAAAAGTAGTCTCAGAAAATGTTGACTGATTTTCAGTGGCAAAAATTATTCAATTTACTTGAGCCATTGACAACAATTCACTAAAACAATGTCATTAAACGGGAAGTAACATGTCGCCCAATGATCCCTTCCATTTTTTAGCAATAAATCTTATTTTTAAATAAGGCAATTAAAAGCAAAAGCTTCAGTGGAATAATTACACTCATTGAAGAGCTTAAGAAATCAATTAAAAAAAAAAGACTCTCCCCTAAGTTTCTATGTGATAAATCTTTGTGTGTAGCTACTTTCTTAGATCTGCGATTCAAGCTAATTTTTCAACATGAATCAGATGAATCAGGTAAAAATATGGTCGTTGAGGCATGGAAAAGAAATGCATGAAAATTCTTAGCTCCTGACTCTTCTGCTAACGATGATTTACGTAGTAGGGAAAGTGAAGCTGAAGGTTCCATTTTCACTTCTTTAATGGATTGTTTTAAAGAAATTGTAGCATCAAAATCGTCATACAGAAAAGAAAGTGAGACTGAAAAAAGAAAGCCCCATTCTTCTGACGATGTGATTATTGTACATAAAAGTAAAAGGCTACATACGGAATTACATCAAGAAATAAACAAATATATAAGTTTGCCTGACTTGACCAGTGAAGACAATGTATTCCTTCAATTTGGTGGAAAAAAACACTGGAAATAGTTTTTATGAATTTTGAAAAAAAAACTTAAAAGCCAAAATTAATACCTTTCAGCTCGCTCCACCGTCATCAGTCGAAAGTGAAAGAATATTTCGAACAGGAGGAAATATTATGAGCCATAAGAAATAGGTTATCCCTTGAAAATGGAGAACTGGCTAATTTTCTGTCATTTTAACTTAGAGCTCTATTCAAATGAAGTTTAGTTTAATATCCTTTAACTACGAAACTTTTCAATTTTCATTTAATATTTTTATTGTGCAATGGTTGGCTATAGGTAAGAAATAGTTATTTCTTTTTGTTTTATTACTTTGTTATATAACACTGGTAAACATGATATTTCTTGGACGGGTTTTTGCAATTGATTATATGCTGATTCCAAAAATGTAATAACGGTTTGCATATCACATCGCATTGTGAGAATTGTGTGTAACACAGATTTGTAAAATTTATTGATTTTTATATTTAAGAGGGTCTATCACATTATTGGGATATTATATAATATATTATATATATATATATATATATATATATATATATATATATAATATATATATATATATTATATATTAAATTAATATATATATATATATATATTATATAATATATATATAGTATATATATACCGGTATATATATATACTATATACATATATTGGATATTATGAAGGGAGAGAAACAGAATCGCCAATGATATGGTACATGTCTTTGATAGATATATGTTAAAACATATAATACAATTATGAATAAAGAGTAATATGGGACAACAATGAATGTAATAAAAAGAATGGGTTTAGGTAATGTAAACATAACCTACGAGGTAGTAACTTTCTCTTCGTAGACGAATTGGTAGTTGTGCTTAGCGTCTGGAATATCCCTCATTAAGCTCCAACAATTGTCGGCCATCATATTGATATCCCACTTGTCCGGGTAACGTCCTTCCATTGAACTTTAGATCTTGATGGAGCGTTCACCCTGCTCAGTCACTAAATCGCCTAGGTTTATCGGAATTTCTTAGGTGAGAAGTGTAAGTAGGGCAACTTTATACTCATTCTACATCCATAAGAATGAAAACTGTCTAGCAGTTCCTGTACATGTTAGTGGTTCTCGGCTTTCCTGTTCCCAGAAAATTCTGTGCCTACATCTGAAAAAGAAATCCACGCTCTTGCCTCTTACACAGTCATTGGTGTAGCAAAGGCAGCATCACGGAGGAGTGTCCGTATTTGTTGGCCATCAAATATCCCAGCTGTTTTCTTCTCGTCACTCAGACCAGGGAAACGTGAGCATATTATAGCGGAAGCATTCACCATCATGGTCCAGGCCTTCACAAATTGTTTTCATCAAAACCAAGTTTTTAGTTGTAGTGGATGTAAGATGATGTTTTCTCTCTGTACAAGTGGTGTTCACATACGATGTTCTGTCACCTTGGCGTCAAGTTTCCCTCGGTGGCCATTTCTTTTGGTCCAGTGATCTTTGCCGCCCGGCTGTCCAATGATACCGGAAGCAGGTAGTTATTTGGTGAAACCTGCCTTGCTGACTGAGCAAAACTGTTTACCATTTGAGGTCAACGCCATATTTACATCCATGTACCTGATATTGTAGCCTCTCCAAACTGTCTTGGATTTTTGCATACTCCTCTCTCATCCGTACCGAGTATCCTACTGGAGCCGAAGCATACCTCTTGCAGTTGTGTAACAACACACGCTTTAAACTGCTCTTGGAAAGTGTCAATAAACAGTCGCACTCACCTGATCGTATGCTGGGAGTCCCATAACGAGTAGTATAGGCCTGCAACCTCACTGCAATACACAAGGTTACCATCTGACTGGCAGAGCCTCGCAGCTTTGCTTCTCTGTTACGATAAAATGTTACTCTTGGTCCATGGTCCAGTAATCGTTATTTCATGCAAACCCGAAGCCCAACAACTCAGGACAACTTCGGCAAATACAACTCTCATACAAGATCGTTTCCAGTTTACCCTGGAGTGGAACCAATGACGACGCATCGACTGTATGTTTTCAAATGGATTGATAGACTATCATCCAGGTTCATTGGCATCCATACATGTAGACGTACTAAAGTTACCACATGCTTTCCGGATATATCGACCGCAGAAAACTTGCTACTACTGTAGATATTGCGAAAGGTAACGTCTATACAGCCACGTAGTGCGCAACATGAATTTTGTCATTCCTAGGGAGTATGCAAAAATAGGGATCCCATGATTGCACGAAAAACGGGATGTGATACAGCAAAGCTGAGAATATATATGGAATCAGCACCTCCGAATTTACTATATATCTCGGCTACAAAAGTCCATCCAAGAAAAAAATCACCTTTTTGTGGACCAGTGTAAGTTTTCTTTATTTGTCCCTAAATGGATGAAAGAAATTTATAGTTTATAAACTATTCGGCCCGAATAGCGAAGTGATTATTCGGGGCGAAATATTCGGTATTTCGCGAATACTTTTAGCAATATTCTGGTATTTCGGTATTCCGGCTTTTTCATATTCGGCACAATCCCAATATATATAAATATATATATATATAATATATAATATATATATATATATATATATATATATATTATATATATATATATCTTTTTTTTGTCTGACATATATATATATATATATATATAATATATATATATATATTATATATATTATATATATATATATATATAATATATACTATATATATATATATAATATATATATATATATATCATTATTTTTGACTAAGCAAATTTGATTTTAGTTACAGTAATTTGACAATCCCTAGGGTGCTTTGTGGATTTGCATGAGCATGTTTGGTTAGTAGTGGGTTGACTGGGACAGTCTCAATAGGCCCATGTGGCTTCTTACTGTTTCTATATTCTTAATGTCTTAATGTCTTTTAGGAATTATATGAGCGTGTTTCCAGAGTAGAGGGAGTGTGTTTAATTTGACAAGCAACGTTAAATATTTGAGTTTGAGCTGCTTTTGCTTTGATACCCAAGTGTTTAAGATGTGAGTTTTTAGGTTTTTGACAATGTTAAGTACTTCTAGGGGAGTAAATGGGGTTCTTGATTGGTTTTTAATTTTTTAAATTGTTTAATTGTTTGTCTGTAAGTGGGGATTATGGGTTTATAACTGATTTTTGAATAGTGTGACAATAATATTGCATTGGTTTTCTAGGCTGGGGATTTTATTGTTTTGCTTACATATAACTTTGTGTGTTGGGGGTGGTTGAGTATGGGATGTATAGATTTTTTTCATTGTGCGAAATGTTCTTGTGCCAGCCTTATGATTTTGTGTTTGGGTATATTGATGTCTGTTCTCTTTCTCATTTGAGTAGATTAAGGTATTTATCCTATTGTTAATGACGGTGATTTTATTTATTTGAATTAGACTTGGTTGTCTATTTTGCCTTAGGGTGTCAATTTCAGGTGAGAAGTTAGGGTTAAATTCTTTGTGGTAGCCATGTGGGATATTTATTTTGGAAGCTTTTAGAATTCTTTTATTGAAGTGTTGTTATGCTTTATTGAGAGAGGGAAAATCAGTTGTTTGGAAAGACTCTAGATCCAGTTCTATGTTGTCAGTGAAAGCTTGTCAATTTGGTTTCTTGTAGTTGGTGAAAGTTTTTTTGTAAGATGTATGAGTTGGGTGATTGTTGAACTGTGATTAGAATTGGGATGTGATCTGGGGAAGAGAGAAGGAAAGGTTTGCCATGTTGCGGTAACTTGAATTGTAAGAGAGCAAAAGATGATATCTGGGAATGTGGAATTCCATTTATGTTGTAAGGGGTGTTTGTATTGGTTGGTTTCTGTTGTTAAGGATACTGAGTGAAGGCAAATTGTTTATAAGTGTATCGCCTCTTTGTGTGTTTGGGGGTTCTAAGCCATGTGGGGTGATGTGCATTGAAGTTCCCTTCTAATATCAAGTTATTATATTGTGTTAAGGGGGATAGGTCTGGGATAATATTTGGATGTGGATGGGGGGATTTAGAAATTTATTAGGTATGTTTTTTTTTTTTTTTTTTTCTAACTTCAATTTATATTGATTGGCAAGTGGATATTAGGTCGTTCTTCACGAGTTATTTTGTGTGATTTTTGGTGTTTTAGAATTGGATATTATTGTGTATGAGTGTAATAAGGTTATGTTTGGGTTGGTTTTTATCTGGTCTTAAGAGTGTGTAGTTTGTAAATTCAGAGAGGTGAGCGTCTTGTTTGAGATTTGATTCTTGTATAAGAGTTGTGTGTGTATTTAATTAGTGTGGTGTAGTTCTTTACGTTTATTTTTTTATACCATTAATATTCAACTGAAGAATGTTGGTTGAATTATGTGGGTAGGGTAGGGGATTTTGATTTATGTGTGTGAGTTTCCACATAAATGGCAGTTTAAAGGGGAGTTGGGGTACAAGAATGTTAGAATTAATGTGTGTAGGGAAGTTTTTAAGTGCTATGGCTGTCCAACAGGTCCTTCTATCCTCCTGCTCCACCTCCTCTCTTTCTAATACAAAAAATAAATCAAAGATCAACTTATCTGGGGTTGGAGGAAGATAATAATAATAATAATTTCCTTGTTGGATTAATTAAATGGTTTACATATAAAAAACTTAACAGGTGCCCTTTCAGATTTTACCTTTGTCTTATTTTAATTTATGATTTTATTGTTTTTAGTTCATTAACTCAAATATGACTTACTTAAATGATTTTTCATATTTAAAATTTCATTTTTATAATCTTTTATTTAGTTTTAACTACACATTCATTGCCTCTGTTATTCATAAAATAGTGTTTGCCCATTTACCTATTAACTTAGGGTTTTGTAGCTTATTCTTATAACTTCCTCTCTAAAGTTTCTTGAACTTTTATTTCTATAGTTTTAATTCTTCGAATGCTTTATAAGTATATTTTTTGTTATGTTCTCCAAGATTACTAACTTTCCATTTACTATGGTTATTTAAAAATGCTTTACAAAATATACATTCAAAATTACAAAGTAAATATTTAAACATATAATAATTAATGTTTATAAGTAAATCTTCTTGTCAGGTCTGGAATTAGAAAAGAACATGTAGTATATGGAATATTACTTATAGGTAAAGACTATAAAAACAAAAAATAATTTACAGAGTTGATCCTGGGATTACAAGACCCCTTTATTTGATTACTTGTCTTGAGAACTTCTAATACTCTTTTTCCATTCTTGTGAATGAATTTTTCCTAGCATTAAATAAATACTAAATAAACAATTTTAAATTCAACCAAAAAGTAGGCTTCCCACAGCAGGGCCATGTTGGAGAATAATCATCGGAGGTTTGAAGTCTTTGGAGATTTATATAATAATATTATATATAAATATTGTTTTATATATATATATATATATATTAAATATGTATATATATATATATATATATATATATATATATATATATATATATATATAAGATATATATATATATTATATAATATGATATATATATATATATATATATATATATATATATATATATATATTATATATAATATATTATATATATATATATATATATATATATATATATATATATATATTGTATAAAAATATAGAGATATATATTTTTATAAAGATATATTTTTTTTTTATATATATATTTATATTATAATATATATATAATATATATATATATATATATATATAATACTATATTATATATTATATATATATATATATTGTAAACTAATTGCAAGATTAGATTATTGTAAAATTATTTTTATTATTATTATTATTATTATTATTATTATTATTATTATTATTATTATTATTATAATATTTAATAAATGGTTTGCATATAAAGAATTTAATAGGTGCTCTTTCAAATTTTACCCTTAAGTCTTATTTTAATAATTTATGATTTTTTTGTTATTGTTGTTGTTATTGTTTTTTAATCCACAAACTCAACTACGAATCGATTTTCAAATATTTCTCAGTTACTCTGAACGCTCCTATTGCTTCATGAAACAATTATTATTATTATTATTATTATTATTATTATTATTATTATTATTATTATTATTATTATTATTATTATTATTATTGAGTGAATATATAATTGCTTGCTTATTCAACCTATTGAATAGCATTTACAATTGCCCATTTAATTGATATTGATCTTCCTTCTCTTCTCAAAGTGTGTGTCCCCTTTTTTGATTTTATTCTTCGTTTTTATAAGAATATTCACCTTATAAATGGCACACTTTTAGACACCCTCACAGTGATTTAAAAAAAAAAAAAAAAATGACCCCCTTCCATTAGAGTTAAGCCATTTAGCGTAATTAATATCCATTTTAAAACCAATTAATAATAATAATAATAATAATAATAATAATAATAATAATAATAATAATAATAATAATAATAATAATAATAATAATAATAATAATAATAATAATAAAATAATAATAATAATAATAATAATAATAAAAATAATAATAATAATAATAATAATAATAATAATAATAATAATAATAATAATAATAATAATAATAATAAACTGAAATTAAGTAAAATTAATAAATAAAACACTTATAGGAAATTATATTTTCTTTTTAATCTTTAAAATCTTTTCTTCTCATTCCTGAAAATAAGAAATCATAATTCTTTTCCCAAGGATTATTATTAATTTTTTTTTTATACAGGCAGCATTAGGTAGTTTATATGAAGAAGCAGATGATGCTACACCTGAAACTGTTGAAGAAACCAAAAAACCTGAAAAAGGGCCAGATATGCCTAAGTAATTGAATTTATTATGCACTTATAAATTACTATTTTTATATTTATTATTATCTACCTCCTATCCCCAGATTGGGAGTGAGGTGTGTATATACACTGGAACAAAAAAGTAGTAAAAGAACATGACGCAAGTCGAAAAGAAAGCAACCCTTTACTGTCACATTTATATCCTTAAGGGAAAACTCGTTGCAGTCAGAAAAATCCACTCTAGAAGTTTCACGAGACTGCGACTGACCCTCACTGTTGTATCTCGTCAATGTGGGGTTCATCCCCCTGGGCAAAGCCCACAACCATATCCCCTCACAAATTTGCGCCATTAACTCCTCTTATGCACCTTTCTTCTCCCCTCTGCCAAACTCACTTTTAACTTTTTCAGGCATTCCTTTACTGACTCAATCCACTTTTTCTTCATTTTCCCCGCTGGTCGATTTCTGCACACTCACCAATATACATCCGCCTAACAACCGTTTATCATCCATCCTTTCCATATAACCACACCATTCAATGTAATCTCGTTTATTCTATTATTTGCGCCTTTTTTTTTTACACCACACTTACTCTCTTAATGCGTTCATTTCTCATTTTATCAATTCTTCTCACACCTAAAACCCCCTAAGATTGTTGATCTGAACACTTTTACCTTAGATCTATACCTTTTACTACAGACTTCACACCGCAGATTGTCATCACTCACTACCATAACCAAACTCTTATTTACATTTACTTTCATACCCCTCCTTTTACACACCTTCAGAACCCCTCTACAAATCCTCTCAAACTCTCTTCAGATTCACCGCACAAAACCAAATCATCCGCATATAATAAGTGGGGGGCCCCCTCCATTCTCTTTCATTCTCCATCATTCTAACACCTTCCCCTACCACCCCTACCTCTAATTCTTTCATAACCCCATCCATATACAGGGTTCACACTTTCTGGAAAGTTAGGGAAAAAAAATTAGTCAGGGAAACGTTTTAAAATATGCTGAAAGTCAGGGAAATTCCAAAAAAGTCAGGGAAATTTTAAAATTTCCAAACATATGAAGAATGATCCATGGACCAAGTTACATATTTTTGATATATTTTTTTTCCTTGCTGTATAATTGTGGAATGAGAGATGTATTTGATAAGTGAATGAAAAGGATGGGCGAGGAATGACATTCCATAAATCTACTTCTATCCTGTTTCTTTCTATTTTTAGTTCACTATTACCTACTATTCTTCCTATTCTGTTCGTAGAAGTTGTTCCAAGTTCATCCTTCCGATTGAAGGTGATTGGTATTTGGATGTGTTTTAGACTGTATGACTTATGACTTAATCTGTTTATATCTTTTTCTTTTTAGGGAATTATACTTTTTGAGGTGTTTTTTTTTTTGAGGTTTGACGAAGTGATTTTTGATTTTTGTGCAGTTGAAGGTATTTATTATTTATTTTATAAAATGACTTTAAACAAAAAAAAGCTTAATTTTAACGACCAGTGGTTGGACCGGTCAAACTGAACCTTGGTTCATTTCTGTTCACAGATTTACAATTGTCTCGTACTTAATATTATGGAAAGATTTCCTAAGTCCAGTGTAAAATGCCTGTTACAACCAACAACTAAGCTTTTGCATTAGATTTACATGACAAACTTGAATGCCAACTGTGCAAATCAAAATGACAGAAAAGGATATTAGAAAGATGCTGCCTTGAAGTAACAGCCTGTCCAATGGCTTCTCATCATTGATCCAGTATAGTTTTTCATCAGCCAGAACAAGGGAAACAAAGATTTGGTTTATTGCTAGAGGCATTGTACACCAATAACCAAATCACAGATTCTGTTGCTGAGAAAGAAAAAGCACCATACTCTACTTTGCAGTGAAGCTCATTCTACCATTGAATTAAAATTCAAAATATTTTTGGATGGTGCTATTGTCCTTCTAGAGACTTGATGAGTTTATTTTCTTCTATAGCACCTGAGAATCAATGTTATGCGGATTGGTGAATCAAAATTATTAAATTAGGACTGATATTTTCGCATTGGAAATGCGACAGTGGAAGGAAGGGAGGGTGTAAATAAGGCAATTTTAGTGGAGAATCTGAAAAAACATAGTCTGATTTTCTCAAGAACAGTAGTGCACAATGCTATAAGATCTCATGGAAGGTATTCATGAAGTTCCTATCACTCAAAAATTGTTGACAAAGTAAGAGCTGCCCCATAGGAGAATATGAAGAACATCTCAAAGAGTCAAAACAGAAAGAAAAAGAAGAGAATAAAAAGGGTTGAGAAAAAGAATTATTATCCATACAGATCCAATAAACTTTGAAGGCAGAGAAAGATGTTAAACTGAAGGCTTTAACAGAAGAAGACGCTATGAAATCAAAAATTCAAATGCTTGAGAAGAAAAAGTTAATCTAAATCTCCCCATTTAGAACTTTTGTGATTACAGTGGACGCTATTCACCTAGGCTATTAATGTAAGCTTTTAATTTATTTTCTTTTTGTATAAATAAAACTGTTTTCTTTTGAGAAAAAATAAAAAGGAAGTGCTTTGACGGAGACCTAATATAGGCTGATTACTAAAAAAAAAGTATTTTTTTAAATTCATCCATGATGATGAACAATTTCTAAAGTAAATTTTCAATAATTTAATGTATGAACTGAGTAAATAGGCTGCAATAATAATTTATAGATATTTTATACATCAAAAATAACGAACACGCTGGTCAGGGAAAATTTGCAGATTTGGTCAGGGAAAGTCAGGGAAATCAAATTCAAAATTTTAGTGTGAACCCTGATATACAAATTGAATAACTAAGGAGACATAACACATCCCTTCCTCATTCCGCTTTTAATATTAAACTAAACGCTTTCAACTCCATTTATTCTTACACACGCTTCACTATCGTCACTTTTGATTGCACTCAGAAGACTATCACCAACACCACATATTACTAACACCTGCCATACAGCTTCCCTATTAATCCCATTATACGACTGTTGCAAATCCATAAAATCTAAATACAATTTATTCTTCTTCTCCTTCATTTTCTCAATCATTCAATGTAAAGATTTGAAGCACACATCCTCTACCACTTCTAAACGCACCTTGTTCTTCACCAATCAGTCCTTCAGTCACTCGACGAACTCTTTCGACCAAAATACCAGCATATATCTTACTTACAACACTCAATAAACTAATTCCCCTATAATTTCTACAGTTACCCTTATTCCCCTTATCTTTATATTATACAAGGGTGCTATTACTGATCTCCTCCAATCCCTCGGACCTATACCCTCCATAAACCCTTTGTTACACAACTAACAAATCCATTCAATCACCATCTCGCCTCCTTTCTTGATCATTTCACCAGTGATTCCATCTACGCCTGCAGATTTACCATTCTTCAACTTTCTCACTCTACCATTAGCTACCTCATTTCCAAAATACCTATTCCTTCTTGCACCATCAAACCCACACACATTCACTATCACCTCTTTATTACTGCCAAGACTTTCGAAGTGTTCCCTACACACTCTCCTCACATCTATTTCATTATTTACGAAAGTACCATCCCTATTCATTATTTTAAGCAGATTCCCCTTATTCTCATTCTTAACCTTACGCGCTTCCTTCCAGAATTGCTTCCTAATCCGTTGTAAGTCCCCATTTGTCCTCAGAAACTTTTCATTTATCTCGTTTTTCCTCCTACGTATGCATCTTTTCGTCTTCCTTTTTTCCTCCTTCCATAATTCCAAACATCTTTCTTTTGAGGCCTCATCATTGACTTTTAGTACATTCAACCAGTTTTTTTTATTATTATTATTTTTTTTGTTACCGGTTGTACCCCTCTTCATTCCACCACTCACTGTTAATATTCTTACTTTAGCACATCCACATACTTCTCTTGCACTACTAACAAACGCTTCCTTCATTTGCGTCCAGATTCGTTCAGTTTCAACTGATATATTTGCAAGCGCTTTTAAACAATTATCCTTATTACCTTGTTTACTTAACTTCTCACTCTTAATTCTTCCCACTTCCTTCCTTTTCACCTTCCTCTCCATCCAAGCTCCCACTAACTTAATCTTACATAAAACATCATAATGATCCGATAATCCCATCCCTAACCCACTCACTGATTTAACATCCAACACATACTTCAACATATCCTTCTTCACCAACACAAAATCAATCATTCAGACATTCTGTTGGATGATAAGCAAGCTTCTAGGTGATTTAGGTAAGTCTGAGCGAGATTTGTGGCAGTGGGTACTGAGGGGTCTGATATGATTAGAGTTATGTCATCTACGTAGGTTATTATTTTTGAATTGGGAGTTTGGGGGTTGGGATATCAGCTGTAAAGAGGTTAATTAAACAGGAATAGGGTGGCTCCCTGGGTGACTTCATTTTTTAGTTTTACCGTTTTTGAGTTTTGGTGCTTGCTGGATACATGTGCTGTGCGTCCAGATATAAAATTGAATAGCCATTTTTTATAATTGTTGTGGAAGAGAGAATTTAGATTTTTTTTTATGAGAATGTGGTTGGGTATTGTGTCAAAGGCTTTACTAATGTATATAGCCAGAAGTATTGTTCTGTGGGAGGATGTTTTGTTTAATCCATTTACGATGTTTTGTGTGAAGTTAGGGCTATTGAGGTAGAGCGAGATTTTTTTAAAACCTTGTTGGTGATTAGGGGAGTGGAAGGTAGTTTGAATTTTGGTGAGTATGATTTTCTCCATTAGTTAGCACAAAAAGAGGAGAGGAGGTTGGTTGGGATCTTTTCTTGGTTTTAATTTAGGTATGCTGATTGCTTTTTCCAGTGTGGAGGGATATACTTAAGAGACCAGGATTTGTTGAAAATATGTTATGAAAGGTATAGCAGTAAGTCCAAAGTTTTTTTGTGTGTAGATTAGGGATGTTGTCTGGGCCGGTAGAAGGGGAATTTTTTAGGGTTTTAATAGGTTTAGTTATTTCTTGTGTAGAGAAAGGGGGGTTAAGGTTGATTTCTAGTTGCGCTGTTTTGAGTTTGCGTATTATTTTTCTATTATTTGCGTGAGTGGGTTTGTTTGATATATTGGATTAGTGTTGTGCTAGGATATCACAGTGCTGTTTGGGGGAGGGAAGGGAATTGTTGTGTCCTCTTAAAGCTTCATTTGTGGGTTCAGCCTTGTTCTGAGAGTTATGGAGGCGTTTTATTATTTGCCACGTTCTACTCTCTTTAGGCCTGCCTATGTTTTCTATTAAGTGTTTCTTAAATTTTTCTGTTTTGTGGGTGGAGATGAGATTTGAGATTTGTGTATTTAAGGAATTTATTTGTGCAGTCAGATCTGCAGTATATGTTTTTTGTTGTCGAATGATGTTTCCCTGTTTTATTAAGTTACAGATTTCAGTTGTTAGTGAGGGATTACAGTGTTTTCTGTGGCCTTTTGGTATGTAAAGGTTGGAAGCTTTTTGGACTACTTTGGTGTGGTTATCTATGGCTTTATTTAGAGAGTGGGAGCTGTTGGTTGCTAGTGCTGGAAGGTGAGATTCGATGTGTTGGGTGAAATTTTGCCAGTTTGCTTTTTTGTAATTTGTGAAAGTTGAAGTTATTTTGGGGTTTACTATTTTTGTTTTTTGATAAGGGATTATTATTGGAACGTGGTCTGATGGGAGATCAATTTCTGTATTCCATGTAGTGTTGGTAAAGAGCGGTGGAGAGGAGAAAGTGATATTTGGAGATGTCTTGGTTTGGTTTATTTGGAGGAGTGATTCGAGTAGGAAGGTTGTTATAGTTTAATATATTTAAGGAATAGATTTCGTCGAGAATGTGAATTCCTCGGGTTGTCTGAAGGATATTCTCTGTACCAGGCAGTAATGGGCGTTGAAGTCGCCTACTATTATTAAGTTGTTTATTGTGTTGATAGAGTTTAAGTTTGGGTTGTAATTGTTCGGACAGTATTGATGAGGGATGTATATGTTTATTATATTCTGGAAGATGTTATTGATGAGGATAGTAAATGATTGGATATTAAGGTTTAGGTTATTTAGTAGGTTGATAGTTTCGGTAGTGGTGTTGTGGTAGGAAAAGTTTCTTTTTGATTTTGTGTGGGGGTATGGTTGTGGCCCACCTGGGCCAAGGGATGAACCCCACATTGAGCAGATGCCATAGTGAGGGTCCGTCGCTGTCCCGTGAAGCTCTAGGGTGGATTTTCTGACTTTGACGAGTTCTCAATAATAGGTATAAAGGGGGAGGTAAGGCTGGGCTTTCTTTTCGACTTGTCATATTCTTCTACTACTTTTCTGTTTCCCGTGCATGTCATGCACCTTACCCCCAGTCTTGGGGAAAGAAGGTGAATGATGATATATATATATATAATATATATATATATATATTATATATATATATATATATATATATATATATAAATTAAAATATTATATGTATACAAACAAATATCTCAATAATAATAATATATAATATATATATATATATATATATATATATATATATATATATATTAAAGAGTGAGCATGTATGACTCTGATAGTAGTGACGATGAGGGTCAAGCATTTTATGCAGGGGGTTCGGAACACTCTGGCCAACAGGTTTTAGGACCCTCTAAAAAGAAGAAAGATGTCGTATCTATGCTGTTTAAATCTGCCAAAGAGTAAGTTAATATTTTCCCCGATTTGATAAAATTTTATGAATACGTTATTAAGAGTGAGATATAGTGTTTAATCATATTCTATTTTTACATCTTTCAATTTCAGACATGGAGCTGAAGTTTTGGAGTCTAAAGATAAAAGTGGAAAGAAAAAAATTAATTTTATGGGCACTGGATACAGATTAGGAGAGACCGAAAGTGATCATGAACGTGAGGAAATTGTTAAAAATTACTTTGGGTCCTACAAGGATTGTTGTGGATATTTTTTTTCTTCTGTAGTTTAATCTTATAAACCCTTTGCAAAAGATTCAGTAATGTCTTTGATTCCCTATGGTCTATAAAAATAAGTGCATTAAATAAAAATGTGTATTTTCGATTTATTTAATCCCTTACTTTTATTACAGCAATATCAGGTGCTTCGAAAGAAGCTGAGCAGCCAAAAGATGTGACTCTTAAAATGTGGAGAACAGGATTTACTGTAGATGGTGGTCCGTTGAGAGAATATAATGACCCAGCTAATCATGAGTTTTTAGACTCTGTACGCAAGGGGTAAGTTTTAATACAGCTTGTATATTATTTGTGGTAACCTTACAGCAAACTTTTAAATCCAAATTAAAATGTAGTACTTTTTATGTCCAGTATTTTTGCCTTTCTCATTTCTTTTAGTATATTCGTTATTTCTTAATTTGTCATGTTTATCTATAGTAAATTAAATAAATTCTTTTAATTAGTCAAGTTCCAATGGAATTAGTAAAAAGTGCTAGAGGAGGTGAAGTGTACATAAATATGGAAGACCATCGGCATGAAGACTATGTAACGGACAAACCAAAAGTTGTGGCATTTACTGGTTCTGGTCACACTCTTGGAAGGTAAGCAGTTGTTGGATTTGATACAATAATTGTGTCATAAGCTCTCACCAAAGTGTAATTATTAGAACTAAAACTCCAAACTGCATGAATTTTAAGAGATTTTATAGATCTGCATTGTAATTGTAGTTGGGTAAATTTTATCCGTTATTAAATATGCTTAATTTGACAAACCACTCACTGTGAAGGAAGGATAAATTCCATGTTTATGCAAAATTTAATCATGGAAATTATTTCTGTTGAATTGAATAGTTTTTTTTTTTCTAACAGCATCTAAAGAACTTTTTGTAAATTGCCGAAATGGAAATTTTATGTATTTTAGGTTTATGCTTTCAATTTTCTTAATTAATTCTGTTTTTAAAGATTTTCCTCTGAAAGTTAAATTTTTTAAGCCTTACAATATTTTCTGTTGTGGTACTGGTTGGCATCGTTTTTTATAACTATGGGTAATTTTTTTTATCTTATTTTTAAAACATTGTCAGCGGAAATAAAATGGACTTGTTGGCAGTAAATCTTTTTGCTGGCTCCAGCTTAAATTAACTCTGAACCAGTTCTCAAGCAATAGATCCTGTATCATCTATAAGTGAAATCATAAGCTGTAGGTTATGAAATTTATTGTGTAGTAAAATGAAGCGCTTGTTACTAACTTTTTTCTCTTACTATTATAAGTATGAAAAATGTTTTATAGGATTCTTTTTTTTTTTTTGGCTCCAACTAAGCAGCCCTGCTTAATATAATAGACCATATATAATTAGTCCAAAGAAAAGTTTTGGGTCAATTTTTAAGTCAAAATATATTTAAAAAAATAATAAAAAAAAAATATTTGCCCAAAATTCATTCCATGTCTAAATTAAATATCTGTGTTGTAATGGCTGATTACCGGTTAATCGGAGCATTCCTAGTTCTTATTACAATTATTTACTGCCGAGTGGGTCAGTTAGATACTCATTCACCATGTAATAATTATTTTTGTTTTTTTTGGAAAGAGGTTTAACCGAGTATGTTACCTATTAACGAGTAATTTTTCATGATTTAAAAATAAATCTCTTGCCCTACTTAATTTAAAACTCTCAAAGAAAAGGACTAGATATAAAAATTGTTTGTAGCTAATTTCTTGAAATTTTATTTTGTAGCATTAATAGTATGCAGATGATTTCTTGTTAAATGTTCAATACTCATTACTTAAAAGAAATACACCTGTATATTATTCCGTTCTACTTCCTAATCCCTCACTAAACACAACCTGTAAAATTTGCTTTTGTCGTTGCAGCCCAGCACCAACTGTTATTGGTCAGGTTACAGACACGGGAACACCGGGTGGCTCGATCGATAGAATCATAATAGGACCTTCGAAGGTAGAGGATAAATCTTCTTCCTCTTCAGATGATAAAGCAAAAGAAGAGCTTAATGTAGATCTTAGTAAACCAGTCACTAATGTACAGGTAAGAAAAAACTAAAAGTTAAAAGAAAATATTTATTATTTATGGACATACATAATTTATATATATATAAATGTTTTTTATTTTTGTTTTGGCAGGTTCGATTACCTGACGGGTCGAGATTAGTTCTTAAGCTGAACCACACTAACACAGTAGGAGATATCCGGCGTTTTGTAATATCCTCAAGGCCGCAAATTCCAACTCCATTTGCCTTAATGACAACATTCCCTTTTGCTACCCTAAGTGATGACACGAAGACAATTAGCGAGGGAAATCTACTGAACGCTACGATAGTTCTTAAGTAATTAAATTATTTTTATTATTTTGTAGATTTAAAGTTTGTAACGTACAGAAGAATTAAAATTTAACAAATTATACTTTCGAGGTTTTTATTTACTCTTTAATTACATATAATAAAGTTGATAAATTGGATAAAAATTAATAAGTACTAAACTAGCTTGAATATCATTGATATTCTGTACCTACCTCGAATTTCAAAATACCAAGCTTTAATGTCTTCTGAACTGTTTTCTAAACTTTTCATAATGGAAATCGTCGGTGGCTTTTTCATTCTGCAATCTCTTGGGGGCAACAGTTGATATTTTAACTCCTCCTCCAACCACGGGTTCGATAACTTCTTGTACTTTTGTTTTAGTTTTCTTCTTTTCTTTAGGCGTATTGCTGTCTTCTATATTAACTGTAATAAAAATTATTGATAAAAGAGCTATATTTAATTACTCATAAGATACTTCAATATCCTAGTTCAGCTAATAATTAAAATTGGGCAGCTACAGTACTCTACACAACGAAGTGAATAGACTTATCTCGACACGATATGATTAAATATTTATTCTCCAAATATTTATGATTAAAAAGGTTTTTGAAAAGAGATTTTTTTTTATAGTACAGAACTTTAAATTGGGGAAAAAATAACCAATTATGACTAGTACATATTTGAATAATTTCTATCTTCTGCAAAAAGAATCGCCGGTCATTTCCATCAATTATTTCCTGATACCTGAATGTTACTAAAAGAAAATGACAACATAAATCGTAACATTTTAAAACAAACATGAATTTTACAGCAAGCCTGAAGTATTACTAATATAATTGTCTCGACTTCAGTGTTACAAAGGTAAGTACTAAGAGCCGGTGATGAAGTTTCAAAAGAAAGCTGTTTGGAATTATATAAGGAGGGAAAAAGGAATACTAAAAGATGCATGCGTAAGGGGGAGGGGGAAAGAGATAAATGAACAGTTTGGAATGAGGATGAATGGGGACTTACATGAGAATAGGAAACGCGTAAGATTGAAAATAAGGGGAATCTGCTTAAAATATGATGAGGAACGGTGCTTTCGTAACTGATGAAATGGATGTGGGGGCGAGTGTGGTAGGAACACTTCGAAAATCTGCATAACATTGGCAGTAATGAAGAGGTGATAGTGAATGTGTGTGTGGGTTGATGGTGCAAGAAGGAATAGCTATTTTGGTTAGGGTTGAGTGAGAAAGTTGAAGAATGATAAATCTGCAGGTATAGATAAAATTACTGATGAAATGATCAAGAATGGAGGCGAGATTGTGATTGATTGGGTTTGGAAGTTGTGTAGCAACGTTTATGGAGGGTATTTTTCCGGTGGATTGGAGGAAAGCTGTAATAGTACCCTTATATAAAGATAAGGGTAACTGTAGAAATTATAGGAAAAATTAGTTTATTGGTTTAAGTGTTGTAGGGAAGTATATGCTGGTATTTTGGTCGAAAGTGTGCGTCGAGTGACTGAAGAACTGATTGGTGAAGAATACAAGGTGCGTTTAGAAGTGGGAGAGGATATGTAGATAAAATCTTTACATTGAAACAAATGACTGAGAAAATGAGGGAGAAGAAGAATAAATTGTATTTAGGCTTTATGGGTTTGCAACAGGCATATGATTATGATAGGATTAATATGGAAGCTCTATGGCAAGTGTTGGTGGTATGCTTCTGAATGGAATCAAAAGTATATATGACGATTAAGTAAAGGGTGTAACGAATAAATGTGTGAAGTCGAAAGTGATTGGTTAATATTTATATTAAAGAGTTGAGGTAGGGGGTATGTCTCCTTGGTTATTCAAGTTGTATAAGGATGGGTTATGAAAGAATTTAGAGGTTGGAGTGCCAGGGGATGGTATTAGAATGGAGAGAGTGGTGGTGCCCTACCTATTATAAGGGATGATTGGTTTTGCGTGGTTAAATCTGAAAGAGTTTTGAAGGATTGATAGAGAGATTGCATGGATGTAAAATGAGGGTTTGAAAAGTAAACGTAGATAAGAGTAAGGTTATGATGTGGAGTGAGGGACAGTCCTCGGTTTGTGAAGTTATGTTAGATGGTGAGCAGCTGGAACAAGATGCTCTGAGTTTAAATATTTAGATATATGGGATGAAAAGGGAACGATGATGACAGTTTAGTAGGAAAGTTGAGTGGCAGGAAGGTGGCTTGGTGAAATAATCGTTGGTGGATGTAAGGGACTAAGTCTTGAGCACGCTAGGGTTCTTACATAAGGGTATGTTGTTTCCAGTCCCTTTTGTGTTTAAAAAAAATAAAAGTAGTGAGACTTTATATGTCTGGATAAGAGGTATTAGACCTAAAGCCTTACATGTGCTCAGCATGGACAATCTTTAGGGAAGTGTTAGTGTAGAAGAATTTGATTAAAATTTGAAGAAATGAAAGGTATTTAGAGAGTTGTATGTGTGATAGAAAGAGGTAAATGAGAGAATAAATGAACGTAAGATGTTTGGTCATGTGGAAAGGTGAATGATAGATCTCGGTTGGTTAAGTTGGATGTTATAGTGGTAGCTGTTGCTGGGAATCGACCGGGCTGGGAGATGAAGAAAAAGTTGATTGAGTCAGTAAAGGAATGCCTGAAGGAGAAAACTGAGAGTTTGGCAGAGGCGTGAAGAATGGTGCATAAGAGGAGTGAATGGCGGGGTTCTGTGAGGAGGGGGTATTGTTGTGGCCCACCTGGCCCCCAGTTTTGGAGAGAGAAGGTGGATAATGATGATGATAAATATAATAATAAGATGATTAACAACAACAACGCTGATTCGAATCTACTGCAAATCCAAATAACTCCATCTGATAGATTTGCAAATTCAATAAAAATACATTTCATTTATAAATCTTACGCATTTAATAATAATTATAGATAATAATAATATAATGGTAGGAAGGTGAATGATTGAAGATGAATGATAGTCGGTTGTTTAAGAGGATGTATAGTGGTGAGTGTGTTGGGAATCGACGGCTGGGAGACCGAAGAAAAAGTGGATTGAGTCAGTAAAATAATGTCTGGAGGAGAGAAATGTGAGTTTGGCAGAGGCGAGAAGAAAGGTGCAGAATGGAGGAAATGGCGGGGTTTTGTGAGGGGGTATAGTTGTGGCCTACCTGGGGCAGGGGATGAACCCTACACTGACGTTATGCCATAGTGAGGGTCCGTCGCGGTCCCGTGAAGCTCTAGGATGGATTTTCTGATTGCGACGAGTTCACACTAATACGTATAGAGGGGGCGGTAAGGCTGGGCTTTCTTTTCGCCTTATGTCATATTCTTCTACTACTTTTCTGTTTCCAGTGCATGTCACGCGCCTTTCCCCCAGTCTTGGGGAAAAAAAGGTAGATGATGTTATGTTATGTTAATAATATAATATCCCTACATTCCACTTAAGTATCTTATGCATTTAATAATATATTTGGTACATACATCTACTGTGTTGAACAAAATTTACAGCCATATTTTTAGGAACAAATTCTGAAGGTCTCTCCTTTTTCATCATTGAATCTCTTAAAAGTTTTTGCTTAGCTTCTTCCGTTGCTTCTATATTGCGAATTTTTGCCTCAAGGCCCAAGTCAACTTCTGGTATACCACTTAACATCTAGGACAACGTGTAAGAAAATGAAAATGACTGTAACACACTAGATTCATTAAGTCTGTTTAAATTGTTGTTAGTTTAGCTTAGACGTGATTATGTAAGTTTTACTTTTCGAACATTATTACGACTGAAAAAATTATTTACTATTAGACTAGATATTAGATTTAAAAGACCAAATTTCAGATAAACTATTTTAAATATCTGCCATTCATATAGTTTATGATCAAAATTTGAAATACAAATGCTTATAATAATTTATATATATTTATAATATAACATTGTTATTAATCCTGATACTTTTAAAATTGAAACTATTTAAAGTAAATCATTATATTAAGTATAAAAATGGATCTTTTGAATGGGTCAAAATTTTTTTGCTCACATTTATTATTCTAAAGGAGTTTTAAGTGATATATATATATATATATATATATATATATATATATATATATATATAATATATATATATATATATATATATATATATATATTATATATGATATATATATTATATATATATTATATATATATATATATATATAATATATATTATATATATATAATATATATATTTTCTTTTCTTTTCTTTCTTTCACCTTCCTTCTGTCCCTTTCGGGGTTGAGGTGCGTACAGAAACGGAAAAGGAAAAAAGCAGTTGGCAGAGGAAACAGGACAAAACGTCGAAAAGAAAGCCCAGCCTTACCGCCCCCTCTGTACCATTAATTAGTGAGAGCTCGTCACAGACAGAAAATCCACCCTAGAGCATCATGGGACCGCGACGGACCCTCACTATGGTAAATCGTCAATGTAAGGGTTCATCCCCGGGCCCAGGTGGGCCACAACCATGCCCCATACCAAACCCCGCCATTCTTCTCCTATCATGCACCTTATCTCGCCTCGCCAAACTCAACATTTCTCTCCTCCAGGCTTCGTTCACCTACTCAATCCACTTTCTCTTCGGTCTCCCAGCCGTCGGTTCCAAACACACTCACCACATACATCCGCTTATACAACCGGCTACATTCATCCTTTCACCATGACCAACATCTCAACATACTTTTCATATATTCTTCATTAACCCCTTTCTTCACACCACCACCACTCTCTAATACGTTCAGTTCTCTTTTATCATTCTTCTCACACCTAGCACCCCCTAAGATTGTCCATCTGAACACATTGAACTTTAGATCTATACTTCTTATCCAGACCATAGTCTTCACTACCATACAATAACACAAGGTAAAACACACCCTCATGTAAGGACCCAGCCACACTCCAAGACTTAGTCCCTTTAGATTCACCAACGATTTAATTGCAACCAGCCACCTTCCTGCCATTCCACAACTTTCCTACTACACTCTGCATCGTCCGTTCCCTTCTCATCCAACATATACCCTAAATATTTAAAACTCAGACACTTGTTCCAACTGCTCACCATCTAACATAACTTCACACTGAGGAGTGTCCTCACTCACAACCATAACCTTACTCTTATCCACGTTTACTTTCAAGCCCCTCCTTTCACACACCCTGCCAAATCTCTCTTATCAATCCTCTCAAACTCTCTTCAGATTCGCCACACAGAACCAAAAATTAAACATATTATAATAGGTAGGGCACCCTCCACTTCAACTCCATTCTCCACCATTTTCTAACACATTTCCTGCCATCCCCACCTCAATTTCTTTCATAACCCCATCCATATACAAATTGAATAACCCAAGGAGACATAACACAACCTGTCTTACTCCGCTATTAATCCTAAACCAATCACCATTGACCACCATTTATCTTACACACGCTTCACTATCGTCATACATACTTTTGATCCATTCAAGAAGCCTACCACCAACACCATATATCACTAACAACCTGCCATAAAGCTTCCCTATTAACTCTATCATACGCCTGTTTGCAAATCCAATAAAACCAAATTACAATTTATTCTTCTTACTCCCTCATTTTCTCAATCATTTGTTTCAATGTAAAGATTTGATCCACACATCCTCTACCACTCCTAAACGCACCTTGTTCTTCACCAAGCAGTCCTTCAGTCACTCGACGCACTCTTTCGACCAAAATACCAGCATATATCTTCCCTACAAACACTCAATAAACTAATTCCCCATAATTTCTACAGTTCCCTTTTCTCCCTTACCCTTATACAAGGGTCTATTACGCTCTCCTCCAATCCCTTGGAAACTATACCCTCATAAATGCTTTTTTACACAACTTCCAAATCCAATCAATCACCATCTCGCCTCCGTTCTTGATCATTTCACCAGTAATTTCATCTATACCTGCAGATTTACCATTCTTCAACTTTCTCACCCTACCCATTACTCCTCCTTACTAATTATCTCATCCTCAAAATACTATTCCATCTTGCACCATCAAACCCACACACATTCACTAAACACCTCATCATTACTGTTAATATTGTGCAAATTTTCGAAGTGTTCTTTCCACACTCCCTCACACCATTCATCAGTTACAAAAGCACCATCCCTATTTCATTATTTCTAAGGCAGATTTCCCCTTATTTCATTCTTAACCTTTCGCGCTTCCTTCCAGAAGAGCTTCCTTATTCCCGTATATCCTCATTCATCCTCCTTCCAAACTGTTATTACCTCTTGTTTTCTCCTACTAATACACCTTTTAGTATTTCTTTTTTTTCCTCCTTATT
>JABUQX010031361.1:0-7500 GCA_015478945.1 Trachelipus rathkii | reverse complement strand
TCCGCAAATTTTCCCTGACCAGCGTTGTTCGTTATTTTTGCGTATAAAATATCTATAATGTCATTATTGCGCCTATTTACTCCGTCATACACTTAAATTATTGAAAATTTACTTTAGAAATTGGTTCATCATCATGGATGAATTTAAAAAAATATTTTTTTTTTTTTTTAGTAATCAGCCTATATTTTTTCCAAAAGTAAACAGTTTTATTTATATAAAAAGAAAATAAATTAAAAGCTTACATTAATAGCCTAGGTGAATAACGTCCACTGTGATCACAAAAGTTCTAAATGGGGAGATTTAGGTTAACTTTTTCTTCTCAAGCATCTGAATTTTTGATTTTATAGCGTCTTCTTCTGTCAAAGCTTTCAGTTTTAACATCTTTCTCTGCTCTTCAAGTTTATTGGTCTGTATTGATAATTTTCTTTTTTCAACCTTTTTATTCTCTTCTTCTTTATGGTTCTGTTTTGACTCTTTGAGATGTTCTTCATATCTCCTACTGTGCAGCTTCTTACATTTGTAATATTTTTTGAATGATAGGGAACTTATGACACTTCATGAGATCTTATGCATTGTGCACTTTCTTTGAGAAATCTCAGACTTATGTTCTTTCAGCATTATTCACTTTAAAAATTGCTTATTTACAGAACCCTCCTTCCACTGTCGCATTTCCATGCGAAATATCAGTCCTGATTTAATAATTTGCCACAATTCCGCATAACGTTATTCCCAGGTACTATAGTAAGAAAAAAACTATCTCAAGTCTTCTAGAAGGACAATTCACCAAGTCCAAAAATATTTTGAATTTTAATTCAAGGGTAGAATGAGCTTCACTGCAAAGTAGAGTGTATTGTGATTTTGCTTTCTCAGCAACAGAATCTGTGATTTGGTTATTGGTGTACAATGCCTCTAGCAATAAATCAAATCTTTGTTTCCCTTGTTCTGGCTGATGAAAAATTATACTAGGATCCAATGATGAGAGCCCTTGGACAGGCTTGTACTTCAGAGGACATCTTTCTAATATCTTTTCTGTCATTTTGATTAGCACAGTCTGGCATTCAAGTTCGAATTTTAGGATATTGTGACTTCTTTGAGAAGTTTTTTTGTCTGAAATCCAAGATTAATACCTTTTACATCCCGCGAATTGTCTATGTCATGTAAATCTAATGCAAAAGGCTTAGTTGTCAGGCATTTTACTGGACTTAAGAAATCTTTCCATAATATTTAGTACGAGACATTGTAAATCTGTGAACAGGTTCTTTTTACATACTTTACAGTATGCCTTGGAACTATCAGGTCCTTTACCCAACCACCCGATAAACTGTGGGTTCAGTTTGACGTCCAACCACTGGTCGTTAAAGTTAGTTTTTTTGTTTGAAGTCATTTTATAAATAAATAATAAATACCTTCAACTGCACAAAAATCCAAAATCACTTCGTCAAACCTCAAAAAACACGTCAAAAAGTATAAATCCCTAAAAATAAAAAGAAATAAACAGATTAAGTCATAAGTCATACAGTCTAAAACACATCCATATACCAATCACCTTCAATCGGAAGGATGAACTTGGAACAACCTCTACGGACAGAATAGGAAGAATAGTAGGTAATAGTGAACTAAAAATAGAAAGAAACAGGATAGAAGTAGATTTATGGAATGTCGTTCCTCGCCCATCCTTTTCATTCACTTATCAAATACATCACTCATTCCACAATTATACAGTTAGGAAGTGCGCTAGGGTCTTACATGAAGGAATGTTGTTACCTGTGTTATTGTATAGTAGTGAGACTATGGTCTGGAATAAGAAGTATAGATCTAAAGTTCAATGTGTTCAGATGGACAATCTTAGGGGTAGTGCTAGGTGTGAGAAGAATTGATAAAATGAGGAATGAACGTATTAGAGAGTTGTGTGGTGTGAAGAAAGGGATAAACGAGAGAATAAATGAAAGTATGTTGAGATGGTTTGGTCATGTGAAAAGGATGAATGATAGTCGGTAGTTAAGCGGATGTATAGTGACGAGTGTGTTGGGAACCGACCGGCTAGGAGACCGAAGAAAAAGTGGATTGAGTCTGTAAACGAATGTTTGAAGGAGAGAAATGTGAGTTTGGCACAGGCGAGAATTAAGGTGTTTAATAGGAGTGAATGGCGGGGTTTTGTGAGGGGGTATGGTTGTGGCCCACCTGGGCCATAGTGAGGGTCCGTCGCGGTCCCGTGAAGCTCTAGCGTGGATTTTCTGACTGCGACGAATTCTTACTAATTAATGGTACAGAGGGGGCGGTAAGGCTGGGCTTTCTTTTCGACTTTTCTCATATTCTTCTACTACTTTTCTTTTCCGATGCTTTTCACGCACCTTACTCCCAGTCTTGGGAATAAAAAGGAAGAAGAAGAGGAAAAAAATATATCAAAAATATGTAACTTGTTCCACTGATCATTCTTCATATGTTTTGAAATTTTAAAATTTCCCTGACTTTTTTTGGAATTTCCCTGACTTTCAGCATATCTTAAAACGTTTCCCTGACCTTCCCTGACTTATTTTTTTCCCCTGACTTTCCCTGCCTTTCCAGAAAGTGTGAACCCTGGATAAGGGGAAGTGTAGGAGCTATAGGGAAATTAGTTTATCAAGTGTGGTAGGGAAGATATATGGTGTCATTTTGGTCAAAAGAGTACGTCGCGTGAATGAGGGACTTGATTGATGAAGAACAAGGTGCATTTAAGTGGTAAGAGGGATGTTGTGGATCAAATTGTTACCTTAAAGCAAATGATTAAGAAAATGAGAGAAGAATAAATTTTATTTAGGTTTTATGGATTTGCAACAGGCGTGTGATAAGATTAATTGGGAAGATCTATGGCAGGTGATAGTGATATATGGTGTTATGGTGGTTAGGCTTCTGAATGGAACCAAAAAAAAAAGCATGTATGACGGATAGTGAAGCCGTGTGGTTTAAGGGGGAATTTTTTAAAATGGAGTCAAAGTGATTGGCTTAATATTAATAGCGGAGTGAGGCAGGGATAGTTGTTTCCTTGGTTATTTAATTTGTAGTATGGATGGGGGTTATGAAGAATTAGAGGTTGGGGTGGCAGGAGTTATAATGATGTAATGATGGAGAATGGAAGAGAGTGGAGGGTGCCCTGCTTATTGTATGCGGATGATTTGGTTTTGTGTGGTAAATCTGAAGAGAGTTTGAGAGGATTGGTAGAGGGGTGAAAGTAAATGAAGATAAGGGCAAGGTTATGGTAGTGAGTGAGGGAAGTCTGCGGTGTGAAGTCATGGTTCAGATGGTGAGCAACGGAACAAGCATCCGAGTTTAAATATTTAGGATATATGTTGGATGAAAAGGAAACGGATAATGCAGAGTAGAAGGAAAGTTGCCAAAGGTAAAAAGGTGGCTGGTGCAATTAAATCCTTGGGGATGTAAAGGGACTAAGATCTTGAGTGTACTAGGCTTACATGAGGGTAGTTGTTACCTGTGTTAATGTATTAGTAGTGAGACTATGATCTGGATAAGAGGTATAGATCTAACGTACAATGTGTTCAGATGGACAATCTTAGAGGCCTGTTAGGTATGAGAAGAATTGATAAAATATTTAATAAAGCATTGGCGAGTTGCGTGGTATGAAGAAAGAGAATAATGAGAATGAGAGAATAAACGAGAGTACATTGAGATGGTTTGGTCTTATGGAATGGATGGATGATAATCGGTTGGTTAGGCGGATGTAACAGTGGGGGGGGCTGGGAATCAAACCGGTTGGAGACTGAAGAAAAAGAGGATTGAGCCAGGTAAAGGATGCCTGAAGGAGAGGAATGCGAGTTTTGGCAGAGGCGAGAAAGAAAGGTAATAAAAGGAGTGAATGGCGGGGCTTTGCCCTGGGGATGAACCCCACATTGACGAGATACCACAATATATCCATCGTAGTCTTGTGAAACCCTAGGGTGGATTTTTCTGACTGCGATGAGTTCTCACTTTAGGGTATAAAGGGGCGTATTCTTCTACTACTTTTTCTGTTCAGTGTATGATACGCACCTGCGGACCGTCCAAATCTGGGGATAGGATATTATATATAGTATATATATATATATTAGTAATATATACAATATATATAATATTATATAATATATATATATATATTATATATATATTATATTATATATATATGATATATATTATATATTATATATATATATATATATATATATATATATATATATATATATATATATTATATATATATATATATATATATATATATTATATATATATATTATATATTATATTATATATACGTGATCGCCGTAACACCTTTGCTATCTTTCGGCGAAAATGTATGATCGTATGGGTACATGGAATGTCAGAGGGATGAAAAAATGTTGAGGAGAAGAGGAGGAGAGGTCATGGATGTATTTAGAAAAGGCAAATTTAATTTGCTCGCTGTTGACTGAAACAAATGTATGAAAGGAAAAGGTGAAGTTGGTGGTGTGGTGTGAATGTGGACGTGGTTTTTAAAAATATTGTAGAGAGGGGAGAGAAGAGTTGCAATTTTGATGAGTGACCTGTGGTACAAAAGCTATGGTAGACTTTGTGTTTGTGAGTCCTAGAATTCAATGGTTAAATTTAAGATTGAAAAGGTCAAGGTATGTGTGGTGTGACGTATGGTCCATTGAGGGAAATGTTGAAGAAGAGTACGATTTTTTGGGGATAATTTTGAATGATGCTCTGGATGGGTTGAGTAGGGCTTCAGAATGATAGTGTTGGGGGACCTGAATGGTTGGATAGGTGATCAAAAGAGAGATGGTATAACAGGTGGTTTGGGCGGTGATAGAGAAAAGGAGAATGGTAGGAAGGTGGATTGATTTTCTGTGAAGGAGAGAGGTATGTGTTTGTAAGTAATACTTTCTTTAAACACAAGAGTTAACATAAGTACACTAGAGTTGCTGTAGGTAGAGATGGTATCAATGTGAAAAGTATGATTGATTTTGTGTTGGTGACAGGAAGGAGATTGTGAAGTATGTGATGGATTAAATCAGTGAGGGTTTTAGGAATGGATTATCGGATCATTATGTTGTTCTATGTAAAATTAAGTTTAGTGGGGGCTTGGATGGAGAGGAAGGTGATACGAAAGGAAGTAGGTAAAATTTAGAGTGAGAGAGTGAGAAGTTAAGTGAGCAAGACAATAAGGGAAAGTATGTAAGAGCGCTCGCTAGTAAAACGGTTTTGAATGTGAACAAGTTGATACTGAACAAATCTGGGGGCAAATGAAGGAAGCAATTGATAGTAGTGCAAAGGAAGTGTGTGGATGTGCTTAAGTAGGAAGTAAGAATGTTTAACAGCGAATGGTGGAATGAAGAGGTTGATGGAAAGCGGTTAAAGGTAAAAAAGAAGCGTGGTTGAATGTACTAAAAGCAAATTGATGAAATTTCTAAAGAAAGATGCTTGGGAATTATGATAAGGAGGAAAAAAAAGAAATACTAAAAGGCTGCATACGTAGGAGAAACAAGAGGTAAATGAACACAGTTTGGAGGGAGGATGAATGAGGACATACAAGGGAATAGGGGAGCTCTTCTGGAAGGAAGCGCGAAAGGTTAAGAATGAGAATAAGGGGAATCTGCTTAGAATAATGAATAGCGATGGTGTTGCTTTCTCAACTGATGAAATGGATGTGAGGGGAGTGGAAAGAAACACTTCGAAAATCTGCACAATATTAACAGTAATGAATAGGAGGTGTTAATGAATGTGTGTGGTTTTGATGGTGCAAGAAGGAATAGGTATTTTGGGATGAGGTTTATTAGTAAGGAGGAGTAATGGGTAGAGTGAGAAAGTTTGAAGAATGGTAATCTTGCAGGATATAGATGAAATGACTAGTGAAATGATCAAGAGCGGAGGCGAGCTGGTGATTGATTGGATTTGGAATTGTGTAATAAAGCGTTTATGGAGGGTATATAGTTCCAAGGAATTGGAGGAGAGCGGTAATAGGACCCTTATTTAAGGGTAAGGAGGATAAGGGGAACCGATGTAGATAGAATTATAGGGAATAAGTTATTGAGTGTTGTAGGGAGGTATATGGCTGGCATTTTGGTTGAAAGAATACGTCGAGAGTGACTGAAGGACTGGTTGGTGAAGAACAAGGTGCGTTTTAGGAGTGGTAGGGATGTGTGGATCAAATATTTACATTGAAAACAAATGATTGAGAAAATGGAGGGAGAAGAAGAATAAATTTATTTAGGTTTTATGGATTACAACAGGCGATGAGTTAGAGTTAAATAGGATAGCTTTATGCAGGGTATTAGTGATATATGCTGGTTGGTGGTAGGCTGCTGAATGGAATCAAAAGTAATGGTATGACGATAGTGAAGCGGTGTGTAAAGAATAAATGGTGTCAATGGGATTGGTTAGGGATTTAATAGCGAGTGGAGACAGGGTTGTGTTATGTCTCCTTGGTTATTCAATTTGTTATATGGAAGGGGTTATGAAAGAATTAGAGGTGGGGGTGGCAGGTGATGGTGTTAGAATGATGGAGAATGGAAGAGTGGTGGAGGGTTCCCTACCTATTATCTGCGGATGATTTGGTTTTGTGTGGTGAATCTGAAGAGAGTTTGAGAGGATTGGTAGAGAGATTTGGCAGGGTGTGTAAAAGGAGGGGTTTGAAAGTAAAACGTAGATAAGAGTAAGGTTATGGTTGTGAGTGAGGACAGTCCTCAGGAAGTTATGTTAGATGATGAGCAGCTGGAGCAAGTGTCTGAGTTTAAATATTTAGGTATGTGTTGGATGAGAAGGGAACGGATGATGCAGAGTGTAGTAGGAAAGTTGTGAATGGCAGGAAGGTTGGCTGGTGCAATTAAATCGTTGGTGGATGTAAAGGGACTAAGTCTTGAGTGCGCTAGGGTCTTACATGAGGGTATGTTGTTACCTGTGTTATTGTATGGTAGTGAGACTATGTGGTTTAAACCATTGGTTTAAACCATGGTTTAAACCACATAAAAAAACCAATGGTTTAAACCATTAAAAAAAACATGCATAAAATATTTAAAAAATATTCTTAATGGTTTTCTTTAGCATTTTGATATGGTTTTTCTCAATTTTTTTCAACGGATTCTTCTTATGGCAATAAAAAAATTTCTGCTGATTTTATATTATTGTGAGAATATTTTTATTATAATATATATATATATATATATATATTATATATATATATTATATTATATATATATATTATATTTTATATATATATATATAATTATATATATAAAATATATATATAATATATATTTATTATATATATATATAATATATATATATATATATTGTAATTTAAGACAGTTTAAAACATGATTCTTGTTTTGAGCTCTTGAGGATTTTTCTTCCCATCGATGCCACATTTCAAAAAGTATATTAATAATAAAACTCATTTGCGATGACCCCCGTGTTGTCGGCCACAGCATCAACCAACTAGAAGGCAATGACTGTAAACTAAGTGATGATGTTTATTTTTGGAAAAATATGAAC
>JABUQX010031360.1:0-49920 GCA_015478945.1 Trachelipus rathkii | reverse complement strand
TCTCATCCCCAACACATCAACCTACTATCCCCTTATATTAGTGCACTACATCAAACCCACACATAATTCTCACTTATCACTATATCTTCATTTACTAATAGTTTAATATGTTAAATAGATTTTTTTCGAAGCGTTCTTTCCACACTTCACCACTCATATACATCCATTTCATCAGTTACTAAAAGCTATATTCCTATTCATTATTCAAGCAGATCTAGCCTTATTTCATTTAACTTAACCTTTTTCGCTAGGTCCTCCAGAAGAAGCTTTTTACCTATATAATATCCTATTGTATATAGATCCCCATTCATTATACCTCCTTCCATAAAACTGTTCTTATATTACCTCTTGTTTTCCTACATATGCCACCTTTTAGTATTTCTTTTTTCCTCCTTATATAATTCCAAGCTATCTTTCTTTTGTAAGTATTCATCATTGCTTTTTTTAATTACTATTTTTCCCCCCAAATATATGTCACTTCTTTTTTTCCAGAGGATTTCCAATACATTCACCTCTATTCATTCCCTTTTCAGTGATATAATGTTACTTTCTACTTAAATTTAGCACATCCACAGCATACATTTATCTTCCGCTTGCAGCTGCTGACGAAAATTAGGTCTCTGGCGTCTTCTCGCGCGCGCATTTTGCTCCCGCCGGCGCGGCGAGATGGTTTTGGATAACGTGCAGCCGTGAATACATATATAACATTTGGTGCTTGCAGTCCTGCCGGGCTGTGCACAACTGATTGTCTACGTGCGCACGGACGGCCCTCTGTGACATCTTAGATACTCGTGATTCGCCCAGCGGGTGGGTTGGGGTTTTCACGGCTGTCTCTATAACTCGTGTCTCGAGTTAGATTGTTTGAGTCACTCCTATTCCTTTCGTGTAAGTAACCACTCCTCTCCATCCAAGCCCCACCAGAACCTGGTTGTGAATTTTATAATGAGGACCAACATTATAATGATTGAAACCTGAGGTATCGGGATATACTAAACCACTCTACTAGATTTTAACACTCAGCGACGGCCAGCATACTTTAACAATCTCCTTCATATACACACGAAGCCACCAAAAAATTCTATCATACGTTTTCACTTCGATACCATCTCTACCTACACCGACACTAGTATGCTTTTGATGAATATGATTTAATTGGAAGAAATATTAATACATTAAAGCTAATGACACCACAGGAGATTGAAAATCTTCCATCACGATCAGTAAATCTTCTTGAAAACTCACTTGCCACTGTCCCAACCTCGGTTTTTTCAATAAACACCAACCTTGAAAAGATCCCCGAAGATCAACCACCACTGGGTTTTATCTGGATTTTATAGAAAAAAAAAAAGGTAATAAAATGAAGGATGAAGCATTAATTGAGACTTGACAGGCCTAGAATATTAATTTGAGAAAAAGATAGTTACTATTACCTTTCTTATGTTTTAAAATTGTTCTAATTAGTGTATAAAATTAAACTTTCTTAATCCTAATTTACTAGTTAAATAGTCTTTATATATATTGTTTATTGATAATTATTATTATTATTTATCAGCAGTATACTATTGCTCATTTCGCATCCTGACAAAAGGTGGAGTCGCAAAAGAGCCCTAACCTGAAGCTTTGTGGCCAAGACAGTCCCATCAATTCAATAAACACCCACTAATTATCTTAGGTGAGAAGGTGGTTACAGTCTTCGTGGAAACCCACATAGAGTGACTGACAGCTTATTGGCTAAAATTGGGCTGGAACAATCATTGACAAGTAAAACAACACTATCAATCAAGATCACTTAAAGCAAATGAAATTGCCTATTTCAGAAAATTTTAAATCCGCACTAGGTGGCACAAAATGCACTAGGTGGCACACAAAATTTGGTCAACAAAAAGAACCTTTAATAATAATATACATAACATATAATATTTAATATTGCTATGTTCTGCAAATGATACATATATAGTTCTATTTATAAATAAAATATATTATTTATAGGTTATTTATTAAATTAATATATTAAGTATTATAAAACTTATCTCGGATTACACGTAACTTTCCAAATCTATTTTATAAAAGTGTATCACTTCGAAGGCAAATCTGCATGTGCAAAAAGAAATACTGGTAATTTACATATTTGTATATTTGTGTAGAAAACTAAGTATTCTTAACATACCGAATGACGGTAGAGATGGGTAAAATTGGTCTCGTGAATTGTTTCGTAAAGATTTGGTTTATTGCGATGTGGCCACACACGTTTGCTGCTACTTACAAAAAAAATTACAAACGGCATATGGAATTATGTTCTTTTGGGTTATTATCTTAATTTATTCGTGCATCCTATATTTGTAGTAGTAAAGGTCTAAAAAAAGACAATCGTTTAGACGCCAGTCGTACAAGCTTTATATTCAAAATCTTTGTAAATATAACCAATACATACGCCACTTTAAATTAAAACTGATTGCAAAGGTAGAAGATTATCCTCAGTTTCTTTATCTTGGCGCATAAGAAATCGAAATAGGTTTTAGTAATGCCCGTAGCATAAAATAAGAAGAAAATATATAGTAAAAAATAAAGTGTTTAAGTGAAAGAAAATTCTATACTTTTTCGTTGGTCATTGGCTTAGACGCCCCAGAACTGAAAAGTCCTCGCTTCCATACTCGGTTGTCAGGTGATTACTGTAAACTCAGAGTGAAGAGCGAAATAACAACAATTAAAAACTCATTTTAACCTTAATATAAGAAAAGAAATTTAAATTGAAAAAATAAAAAAAAGATTAAGAAAAGTAAAAAATATTAGGAAATTTTTAAATCAACTTTGCGGAAATAAGCCAGTATATGCTCTAAGTTGGGAGAGGACGGCCAAGAATTGACCGTAACAAAACTAAACAAATACATATATTGCTGTTTCGATACTATAAGAATTATAAAAAGACTCTATTAGCTTGTGTGGTGACGTGTTCAGTGAAATAAAAGCTCAATAAGATAAAAAATACTCAATAAACATTTTAAAAGTGAAAAACACATAAAATATAAAGAAAAAGTGTTTTAAGTTAAAAACTAGCTAGTGTGACTATTACTAAGTAGGGCCTCGCCTACTGACTAATACTCTGTCCTCTTCTTTGGGCCTCTTATATAATTAGTAAGCTACTAACTATTTTTTATGGCAACAGGCTATTTTTATATAAAATAATAGAGATTTTAAATAAATTTTTTTTTTAATTGTGTAAACTCGAATTTATATTTAGAAATTAGCTCAACTACTTGTGGAATAATTGTGTAGTTGAATGTGAGTCAAGTGGGCTATTACTGACAAACATATACTAAATAAACAGTGAAATAAAGTTTTTTAAGTGAATGTACAATTAATAATCCTGTGTGTAAAAAAAAAAAAAAAAAAAAAAAACTTTTTGTGAATTACAACGATGGACTTCAACTAGAAGCAGGTCTGGTGCTCTCAAAATTATTAAATGAGATGCCACCTGTCTGGAGATATTTCTGAGATAGACTAATGTAGATCGTTGTAATTAAATATGATAACTTGATTGACGCAAAATGAAAATTAAATTTAGGTAATCGTACGGTCCAACAATCTCATAATACTTATTAGGTTGAGAGTGATCGTTTCTCCTTATGCTCTCCCAGTCCATAGCCTTGAAACACCACATCGGAAGAACTCTAGGAAAGTATCTCTGTGCTCAGGATGATTCTCTCGATTTATTGAACAAGGACTAGGTTGAGCAAAAGTGGTAGATAGAGTGGAGATTTCTATTTAGCCAACTATAATCATGTGAGGTTACGACGATAAAATAATCCGGCGTGAAAAAGTGTAAATACTTCTTCGGTCTCTCGTTCACTCTTGCGGAATGTAGACGTGATGAGAGAGGTGTGAGAATTAAGCTATCTCTATCAACGGACCAATGACATTAATGAAGAATTGGTTGCGCGTCCTTTGGTAACTGAAACTTTATGCACTACTATCTGAGTAGAGAGGAAAGCTGAAATAATTTTTTTCTGGCAGGAGCTTAAAAGCTGGTGACAATGGCCCAGGGTCCATAATCTTTTACTGATATAAATGTATTTTAAGGAATTCCAGTAACCAGTTATCTACAAATTTTCTTCTAAATCGAAAAGAAAACCTTAATGAAACTATAATGTCTTCCCAAGCAATCAATCAAAGGATCTGGTAATGTTTTTAACGGTATTGAACATGCATGCGAAGTTTCATAAATTGGGCGAAGCAGCTGATGTGTTCATGGAATTGTAACTTCATCTTATTAATACATCCTTTCCACTAATCCATATTTTGCGTTGAACTTCTGCATCATCCTTACCAGTTTCACATCACATTAGGGCAATGTTGAATCGGTCAAACATAGGAAGAAGTACACATTTCACACAAATAGCATTTGTGTGATTCTAAATATATTTAATCAGACTAAACGCTGTAGATTAGCTCAGACTTTTGATAGCACGTCTCATACTTCCAAGATTCTTTCTAGCAAACACAAGATTCTCCCTAGTAAACTATATTCAAGAAGATGAATTTGGTTGTGGAACATAAGAGGTCTGCATCTCATTTGGCTGGGGATCCGTAGTCGTACTCTTATCCCTGTGTGAATAACGTTTCAATCACCTCAGGGAGATTTTAGAAAAGTGAGTGGAATCCTTTGCTACTACCTGGATTTATTAATAATTCACCTTGAAAGCCTTGTGAAATTTGGTCTAGTCAGGAATAGCGCAAGGAAACTTGCACTTTGGAAAAAAATTGCTCATTTGTTGGCACATTTAGCGGGTAGCAGCCTCAATCTTCTTAATAGAACTAGCTGAATTAGATACTGTAGGACTCTACTTGCCCTAGCCTTCGCAGGGAAACATTAAGATAATAGGTGTGAGGATAATTATTGCAGCTTTGTACGGTACTTGGTACAGAGAAAGTGCTCGTTTATAATCTCTAGTTGTAAACATCGGAAAAAATTTGTAAGTAACAAGTAGTTTTTTAGCATAATAAAAGTTACAAGTATCTTTTACTTATAACTTTTTAATTTATAAACAGCTTCATTAAGGGTGATAAAAGACACAGTAGAAATAAGAGTAAAATTCAGGGCTGCGGAGTCGTAAAATAAATTTTTCGACTCCGACTCCGACTCCGACTCCTTGTTTACCAGTAGATCACATGAAGGAATATTCATGACGGTTAAGGCCTGAAATCACAGTACTAGGCAGATAATAAATAAGTTTGAGTGGAAATATGAATGCTTGGTATATGTGTGGGGGAAATATTTGATTTGTCCTCTCGATATTTGGTGTTATAGGTAAAGTGATAGAGTAACGAAGTATTGATGCTTTATCAAGGTAAGCGATAACAGTCTCAGTTATGTTTGTGGGTGACGTGTAAAGCTCTGGAAATCATTTAGTTTCCAAGCCTAACAATTAGCTGCGATTTGCGTGTTGTGAGTTGAAAATGCCCGATTTTTTGTAAAATGGTGGTGGACAGATGCTTCCTCTCTAAATTGTGTCGTATAATATGTAATAAAAACGAGATGCTAAAAATTTTTGCTCGCTATTATAGAGTTTGTTTGTGCACGTTTGTCCAGATGATATATATGATGTCATTGAATTCAATCAAAAGCAAATTTTTTCTAATCCAGGTTACTTTGTCACGGGACCCTGGTTTTGCTCGATATTTGGCTTGTAGGATTGTGGATGAGTTTTCACGTGTTTATTGAATAAGATAAGCAAATTGTTGTGGAGGAGAAAAAAGATGTATATAAAAGTTTATTTAATATTTCAGAATATAGTATAAATAGGTCCGCATTTGGATCCTAATAGGAGATAATAAGAGATAATAATAATAAAGATAATCTTTATCATAAGATTAAACTGAGAGTAGAATATAATTAAGATAATAGTACATGAAAAGGTGATTATAGTTAGAATTTATAATTAGTAGGTCCTCATTTGAATCCTAATAGTTTTATAAGATTAAACTGAGAGTAGAATTATAATTAAGATAATAGTATATGAAAATGTGATTATAGTTAGAATTGATATTAATGATAATTTATCAATCTTTGCTCCTAAACTCCCTTCGCGCCTGTCCTGTTTAAATAATACTTCTATATAGGGTGAATTATCGTTTAAATTCTTCGTAATGACGAAAAATGAATCTAGTATAATTTAAAAATATATTTTAAATAATGCTAGAGGTCCAGAGATTATTTTAAGTTTCAATATTATAAGTATATACATGGTTCAATCATAGGGGGTAGCCTATCCAGAGACAATGTCGAACTCCTCAAGTGTAAAAATTAATAAAAAAAATAGAATATGAATATATATTGGAGTGGATAAAATGAATTTTAATGAATCTGAAAATATTAATCACAATTATACAAGATGTAAATAAAATTAGAGACTTGTATCAGAAATATTACCTCTTTCCCTCCGACTGCAAAAAAATTCCTTAAATGAATTAATAATAATATCCATTCAAAATTATTAAAGTTATGGTTCAGCAATAACATTAAACAGTCGCAGATAAAAAAGTAATTACTCTAACTAAGTGATATATATAATGATAAGAGCCAATAAAGTAGGATAGGCGCATGTGATTATAGTAAATGCAGGATGATAACTATTCTACTCATCGCACTCCACCTGTTCTGAGTTTAGAAGGTTATAACAGCATATTACGGACCTTACAATTGAGTATACTAAATTAGCCTAGTGGTGGATGATATGGCCGAAGTGCATTAGTGAGTAACCGATTTTGGAGATTAACTCAGAGAAAAAGCAATACTGAAACTGATTGCAAAGAGACTAATTATCAGTCGTAACGACTAACGGTATAAACTATGACCATGACTTTATAACGCAGAGACACAGTTAAGCTTTATCACCGGGTAGCTAAGTAAACGATAATATTGTCATGTTCTTTATGATCTCTAAATATAGGGCTATTTTAATAACCTTTATATAGTCCAGCGCCTGATTGTAGACAAGTTCTGTACTATATCTAAATATTACTGTTACTGTTCTCTATTTGGCACGTCTTCTCGGACTATATAATTTAAGTAATTAGGTTAGTAGAGGTCTTCCATTCCAGTCCCACTAGTTTACTTCAAAATAGCATATCTTAATTAATTTCTTGTTATATGAAATATAAAATCCCTAACATTTATGTAGAGTCACTGGTTTAGATAGATACTTCATCGCAACTAAGTCTATACTCATAGGACACAGAATAAAGATGAAAGATTATATAGAAGAATGTTGGCGGCTGTAAGCTAGGTTAGTAAATATATACATTTTATAAATTTGAGACACACTCGCAAACTTAGGGCTGATAAGTGCCAAATTGGACAGTCTCGGGTTACATATTTAGGTTTCGATGTGTCCGAAGGCTCCATGAGGTACATATTTGCATGTGTTAGAATAACAACTGCTATTCTATGTATAATATAATTGATCTTAAACCTCGAGAATTTATTACACACAGTAGCTTTTATCAGTTCGGTTTAATCAGTAGGCAGTCTATAAAAACTCTGATTTTCGCTCTCACATCTTTTCTCATATCACTGGTATTTTACTTGTGGATAATTATAAAGTGCTCATTTTCTTCATACATATACTACCATTCATTATTTGCTAAATGGTTAGACACCCATCGGCAGATCATAACTCACCATAGCGTACTGAGTTAAAAAGAGGAAGATCCAGCTTTAAGAGCTAGAAGAAGCCCATTTCATAGGTTATGAGACCAATTTTGCACCTCAAAAGTGAGCTTACCTTTGTGCGGCTTTTTTCCATTCGCTATACTGCTTACATAAAATTATCTGTTTTCACTGCGCCATGCTAGTCAGACCAGACTTGCGCCTAGGTAGATCGGGTGATAGTTTCTTAGTCTCACCAGAAAATCTGTAATATGATGTGTGTCTCGCGTGTAGGTGGATTTAATTTACTCAGTGTTATTATCTATTCGAATCGCTACAGCTGATAATACATAAAAAGTTTATTAAAGATATATGTATTATTGAGGAATAGGAAGTCTATCTTGCGATTATGAGTTTGTTTTGTTATAAGTAAAATTTTACAATACAAAGCATCAGACTTATTGTTCAACAGAATGGTTGTAATGTAAAGTGAATAGTTGGTTTGATAAGCTAACCATATTATTGGATTGTTATATACCTATCATAACACATCTATGTATGGAATATGCTACAGTAGTGTGAGACAGAACGGATATCACTAACTTTCTTGTCTAAGTATGATTTGACTGTTACATCACATTTAAAATTTTGATTTATATAGGAAAATATTCTTGCAGTATTTCTGATTAGAAATCCAGCTCAGAGAACCACTGATCTTTATATAGTTTTAAACAAATGTTGCTCGCGACACATGTTTTATAATCCTTATCCAGCTTTTTGCGCGAAGAAAGTAAGAAGTGTTGAGGAGTTCAAGCAACAAGCTACGTCTTCCTTCATAATACTTGAGATGCAGATTCAAAGCATGTAAGTGTCAGTTATACCAGATTTACTGTGGATAATAGGGTTCGTGTGAGAGTATATCAGGTTCGATATATATTTGTATCGCTATATTTTACCATACCCGCTTGTGGTCATACACGCAGCAGAATGTTACTTCAACAGAAGACAGATGTGGACGTTCATGCTCTTTGCAAGTGGTAAGAGATACAACTTTTAAACTTACTTTTAATGAGTGTGGTAAGGATTTGGTAATGATTCTTATAGCTTAAGGTTTGCAGTGTGTAGTAGTTGATTGTGTGACTATACCAAGACTGCAAGCACACAAGAATATCTCGATGATAGCACTTCAGAAATCTTTACAATAACCGAAGAAAATACGGCGTCGGTTGTTAAGTCGTGTTAGCTAAATGAAGATAGGATAGCTCTATTGATTTTTGTTAGTGACAAGAATGGACTTGGTCTCACTAGTCGTTGAATGAAGGTTGTGTCACCTCCATTCGTTGTTTGTGTCTAATGGTATGCCAGTGTATAGTGACATGTGTGTATAATTTCGGTGGCCATAAGTGAAAACTCCCCTGTCGTTATTAAGTGAATGTGTGTTATTAAGTGTCATAGTGAATGTGTGTGTGTGTGTGTGTGTGTGTAAGTATATACGTGTCAGTGTGTGTGTGTATAGTTATACCCACCAACGTGTTCTTTGTTCCAGATTCCTTTATTCTTCCTGCTATTTTTTATTCTCACTCTTTTAGGGCATTTTGTGTTAAGATAAACTCCTGGATCCCTTACGAAAGCGCTTTTATGGATATCAATATGCCAAAGTATGTAAAGCAATTGTACAAGTTAGGTGAAGTGTTCGATTGTGTGTTGTGTCAGATGTGGAGTTTGACTATGGTGTTTGTCGTGTCGCATAGATTGTAAGGTTTTGCCTCTTCGATGTTATGGATGATTCTTTATCAGCGCCCCGAGTGAACTGGCAGGACACTAATATGTTTCTCGAAGTAGGTCTCCATATTGATTCGAATTCTTATAATGGCCCCGGTCCATAGCATATGAATAAGCAAGCCTATAATAAGTACCATTTAACATTGATTCACTGATGAACGGCTTTTCTCCCTGTCTCCAAGGTGATCTCACGTAATTCCAGGCTAATTCATCAGTTACGTCTTTGGCTCGGGCTCCAACGGCGGGGTGGGGCTAGGTGCCGGGTGTCGTCTAGGTGTAGGTGTCTCGTGACGGTTGTTCAGGTGTCGGTTATGTGTTCATGGCTTTGGCTTGGTTAGGTTAACCTCGCACATTACAATGCTCAGTGTTGAAAAACAATAGAACCTCTACCATATGTTAGGAGGTAAATTACTAGAGAATTATCATTTCGTACTCCTCAATTGCTTCAGGGCTGGATGGTGGGAACTTACGTTTTCCTGAAATAGAGGAACGCTGTTTTAACGTTGGTACTTTATTCAAGATCAGTGTGTGTGGTTAAGGGGAGTTAGGATCTCCGGCAAATAGATCTTTTATCGTCGGCCTTATGAGGATCTCGGCCTGGGTCATCATAAGTCAATGGGCCTCACATCGCAACTCCCATAGAACATTGTTGAAAGGGATTTCTCTTGGCGCAGCGCATCCGACGCGGTCCCACGTTCCGATCTCTGGGTTAAGAGGTTAATTCTTATAGTAAATATTATATAATAATATATTAGTTTGACTTAATATTACGTCTGTCAAAGTCATTTAACTGTATATTCATTAGCTGATCTTCTCACTCCTATTGTGCTATTTGTGTCTGCGCACTGCCCCGTTGAATTAAGAAGGAATCACCCCTGCCATCTTAATAATAGATCAAAATCCAACTCTCCCTGGAGCCTTAATAAATCAGCTGGAGTCCTCCTTTCACTGTTTCGCATGAAACTTATCGTGAAAAACTAAAATTTATTTCTTCAGGAACTATCCTCTGTCTCCAAGAATTTACTGCCAGAAGCCCAAAATAATATGTTGCCCAAAATAGTCTCCAGAATGCAAAATTTGTATTAGTTAATAAAACATAGTATGGTAGAAACAAACTTAAAGAAACTATAATATATCATAAGGCCTCTATTCAACATAGTAAAGTTTCTGGAAATATATGTGTACATAAATAAGGAATAAATTAAGTAACAGATGTTTATACTTAATAAATGTAAAGCCATATTTTTTGTTAAATAATGAATGTAGAATATGAGATTATAAAAAAATTTCTAAAATTGTGGCTAATAAGTATATTATATAATTTCTAATGGTCAGTATACTTTGTGGATAAAGTGTATACTATGGTAAGTGTTGAAAATTCTTTCGATGTATACATGTTGATTACTATTTTTAGGTTATTCAGTCATTTTGTTAGATTTAAGTTTCCTCTCCTACTTGAATTTTACTTCTATAATCTTCTTCTATTCAATCTAAAATAAGGTATTTCATGGGAGTGGCTGGGCTGTTTCTCACGTTCCGTGTGTAATCTCTCAAGTATACTACTTGGAAATTCACGTAGGTCAATGTACCGAATACAGAAAAGATGGTCCGTGTGATTTCAGTCCGATACCGATACTTCTCTCACTCTATTTTTATTATAAGTACCGATACTGGTACTTTAATTAATATAAATAAATACACAGTAATAAGATAGAGCCTTGCCTGCTCTGCTAGGCCAACTCAGATTGCAGGTTCCTTCCTCTCGTACAAACATACCTACTTAGTCATTAATATTTCATATTTGGGTTGTGCCCTCCAACTTCAATATTTTATTTCCCTCTATCATCCAAACTCTCAAAATATCTTCTTAAGAAATAATTCATTATTGCTATAGTTATTATTATTATTTAATAACTTGTTTTTTCTATGTTGTGTTTATTTAAAATAACTATTAACTCATTTTCATTTTCAAGTAAGTATTACAAAGTTTAGCTGCTAGCTTTTATTATGTTTTAACATGATTAAACATTTTCACAAGAAGATTCTATAATCTCTAGGCTACAGATATAAAGAATTCACTCTACAATCTGAATGTCAGAGAGGTCACCGCTCGCTCGGCTTTCTCAGTGGAATCGAGCGAAAGTTTAAATATTACGAAAAAACGACTCTATACTCAACATGATACATAATAGAAATACTCGCTTTAAGTGAGTGATTGATATCTTATTCATATCGGTAAGTACTATATTACGAAACAGTATTGTTACTCAGCATATATATCCAGCGCTGTGAGTAATGCACTAAAATACACAGCATTAAGCTTTCACTAGTATACGCTGAGCGATGATAGAATATCTCCTTTTTTGGGTGTTTACCAATATCTTATACCTTGACCTACACTATAAATACGCTCTCTCGCGACTGATGAAGGAGGTGCTTTAGATAATTATCGCTCACTGAACACATGACATGCACTGTGATATATCGTATGAAATAACTTTGGCCGCTTATTCATACGCCAGCACTTCGCTCTTTCTAAACATGCATGCATGAAAGGATTCTCTCTGTAAGACAGCTCATCTATTATCGTTCTTCGATAAGAGCGCGTCATACTCTACTAGCCATCTGTTTTCACCAGACTGCATTAAATTTGAAATAATACTTTTGCTCCTTAGATCGACTGTTGGCTTCAAGTTTTTTACGATGAGGTTCTGGTGTGATTCCGTTTGAACAGGTGAATGAGATGTCAATGCATATTCGGCCCGGCCAGGCAAGTCTAACATATCCAAATGTCCCCCCTCATCTTCATTGTAGGTTCTATTTGCTGGAAAAGCCACCCATGCGTCAGCTATCGTGGCTGTTGCCGAGGGCGGTTGCAGATAAGGCGGCTTCCACTTCTCTTCTGCTCTTTTTTTTTTTTTTTTTTTTTTTTTTTTTTTTTTGCTAAGCGAGGCAAGCTGCCTGGGTTATGCTATTTTATATGGCCAGTTGGCTAGTAAAGTGGTTGCAGCTCAGTCGGATTTGTGTACACTTCCAATTCCTTGTGGGGTTCAGCTCAGCTTATGGTAATTGCATATATTGAGAAATCAGACGGCCCTTTTATTTTATTTATATTTTTTTTTATAAGCAGATTGTGCACCGGAGTTGCGTGATTTCGGATTCGGGTTCCTTTTGTTGTCTCCAGGCCGTGCTCACAAGTGCCTAGGAGATCGCAAGTAATCTCCTATATTCTTAATAAGGAGTGGGTGTTGAAAGCTCTCAAAAATCCATCTAACGCAAATTGCACAAGATGAGAGGAACAGTGACTCTCGCTCTAGCTATTAAAAGATTAGGTGAAATCATAAATTAGAGTAGGTTAAACAACAGATGATGGAAGAGAATTCCTACTACAGAATTATGATTATAGGTTTGGAGGAATACAAGTAAAAGAAGCAACAGCAATGGCAGGCGCAATTACACCATAGTTCTGGACGTTTACAAATCATATCAACACAAAAATTCATATGTGCCGAAACAGTGCAAGCGCACCTATGATGTGGCTTACGAATCTCGATGGCATAGCGTCGTAAAGGTGGTGACGTATACAGCGAGTGATAGTTCCGCCTCGAGCAGGCATTGCGCTTCTACAGTACCCTTATTATGAATAGGTTGATTAAAGATGCTGCGCAACATCTCGCAGCAAGCTCAAACTAGTAATAGTGGTGCAAAGATGAACGTAATGGAAAGTACTAGGAGCAGTTTGGACCTAATTCTTTTGGGCCATTGACTGCGACCCTAGTCCAAGTAAAGCCAGTTATGAAACGGCAGAGCCACGGAACCGCCCCCACTACAGTATATGAGAGCAGTACCTGCCTGCACCATACATAGGTGGTCGCGATGAGACGCCTTGCTATAAAGGTGGAGTAACTGTAGAAGAGGAATAAAAAGTCTCGCACTCTAAACAGAACTCTGTTTCTTTGAGGCCGCCCGTTGAAGAGAGATTTGGGTTTTTCAAAAATTTTTTTGTTTATAGTTCAGGCAGCAAGGATGTTTCACCTATATTGTGTCATAACCCTAGGAGAGACGAGAGTAACCGTCGAAAGTAGATATGAAACAGTTTATAGTGTCTTAGTTAGAAAGCAGATTTTTAGAAATTTGGGCTTTTTAAAGAGTTTAACATTTCACAAGCTTTGAGACATCGTATGTAGGAACCGCAACGCGTGCTGAATATTCTATTTGCCCAGTAACTCAGCGAGAATTAGAACTCGGAATAGATTAAGACGCAGAGCAATTCTAGAAGTAAAAGATGGAGCTCGAATTGATATGAGTTGAAGAATGAAAGGGTTTCTCCATAGTATGGCGACATATGCTGTGAGTGGATAGTAGTTACCGCTTGCAGTTTCGTGAGAATGATCATTGATGTCATCACACGCAGGAGATACAAGTAGGAGTATTAAAACAGGAATACGCCGCTGAGGAAGCACCAACTTATTCGGGACTAGAAAAATAGAAGAAGTCGCCGCCATACAACAACATGCGATCCATTCGTGAGCGATTGTAAGAAAAGCTCTGACATAAGTAATACTGGCAAATGAGAAGAAGGAAGACCCGCAAAGGAGGGGAGCTTGGTAGAGCTCAGTGAACGCGTGCCAATCCCGTCAGATCTGATTCTGGATATGTCAATTCCCGCTCGACGTCGACTTTCTCTATATCCATCAAGTCTTCTCCCGTCTGCTCTTCCTATACAGGGCGGAAACGCGACAATGCCTCGCTTAATCCTAGGAAATGTATATCTCTCCTCCAGTTAGATCTCTCCGTGTGAGCATATCTCCGTGTGTGTGTATTACAGCGTAACTGTGTATCATGAAAGGGTGGAATTGTAAGACTTTCATGATGATCCAATAAGAAGGTGAGTTGAGAAGAGGTTTCAACAAGTTATTCTTTATAAATTTCGCACTACACAAGAATGACGCTTACTACTCTCACTCTGGTCTGCGATTAGTTAGGAAGGATGCAGAGTGCATGCACATATTTTTCTGGTGTGTAATATACGCGCTTGGATTCATACGTGGCTTCTTCCACATTCTGAAAGTCAGGGTATTGTGGGTATATGAAAATATATCATTCTCGACTCGGGTGGGTGATCAGTTATTTGTGTATAGAACCATCATTCATCTATAACAATAGAGCAGCACGCTCAACTCGGTCATCACCGGCTGCACTTCGCTTCCCTCACTGCTAGTCTACGCATTTCAGGAGCTGCATCACCAGATCACACTACTTATATATTGTGATTGGCACGGTATTATGCGAGTAATCAGCGTACTCAATCGACGCTAGCGCACGCAACAGCCACGCGCAGTGACATCGCATATAAGTCATCCGTAGATTATTATGTGTGCACGCGGTTGTTAGTTACTGAAACACACCTCATGCATGACGCATAATTGTATTATATGATTGCCTTTCAGTATCGGAGTAGTTAAGCAACAGAATCGATCAGAGGGGCGAATGAGCAGAGCATCGCTCACAAACTATACGATCATGATTTACTTGCGATGAAGTTGTTAAGAGATGTTTTTGGCAAAGACCATCTAGAAGTTCGGCAGAGTAAGATTTGTCTAGTAATGAGAATAGAAAATCAAAGTCACTTGTTTATTCATGTTTACTGTATATATATTTCACCGAATTTGCTCGGTCGAAGAGTATCCTGCATCTACGAATTTCTAGCTTGAATGAAATCCTGGCAAGAGTGATCTAGGTAGAAATACGTATGAATTTTTTTTAATATAACCTATAACAGCTACAACAGCTCTAGAATACATGTACATTTGTCTCTTAGACGCTGAAAGAGCCGCTAGGGATATAATTACATGTCGATACGCTATGGTATTTGTATAAGCGAGAAATAAATATTTAGTGCAAGTGAATGACGTAATGACCTGCTCATCCCCTATTAACATTATCAAGACCCTTCTATCTTTATCGATGATACAGAATCTTGAAGCCGTCTAAGACAGTCATAGCAGTCTCACTTCAAATTATAGTTTTAGATAGTTAGAAGCACATGAAACACAATCGGTGTAAGCGCGATCAAAGTGGCCTTAAAGATAAAAACCGTAGCATAGGTGCAGGATGGTACGACTGATTAGGAGAGTTATATTTATATTAGTGATATTATTGTTGTGGTCAGCATTATTCACCGATAGGCGCGAAGTGTGGTGTATAAAATGATGAAGACGATATGTGGTGTATATTATATCATCTAACTAGTCGCTTGTTATATATTTAAGATTTTCTTCGGGGGTATCTGTCATCGCAGGATTATATGAGTAGGTTTTTTATGTCATAGTACTGTGCTGCTAGACTCGTATGTAGTATATCTGTGATATTATCGGGTACTCGCTCCCAACCTAAATCAAGTAGGAGAGGAACCTAAACAACAATATCATGATTCGTGGACAATTGCCTCCTCCCTTCTGGCGTCGAGAGAGTCCCGCGCTCAGTATTTGGATGTGTAGATATTATACAGCTCGGTGAGAAGTAGAGTAAGGTATATGCTAATAAAGTCATGTATAATGATGTCCTGGCCGATGCTTAGGACTTAAGTATTATATATATGTGTTAGTAGAAGGAGAATGAAAGATTTAAGCCAATGATACTTATCTGAATGATTATTAGTGCAGATCTACGCTGTGACTTCTCCGTGTTATCCACTGTTAATGTATTTATACATATTTCTTTTTTTGAATTTTATATTCATCTTACATTTATTAGGTGCACTACTCAATTATTTTCCTTTTGTTATTTTAATTCGGTATTATTTATATATATGTAACCGTATCTTTGTATATATAATATTCAGTAGATATAGATAGTATATTACTCACCTTCAAGGCTTATTTTGGCGCGTGGGTTAGATTCTTATGTTATCTCTATATTATAAATAGAGATATTATCAGTATAATATGGCATGGATACGCTATTCTTATCAACGAATTTGTTGTTATGAGATATATGATAGCACGAAGCACTCTTGTGCATGTAATATCGTATTAGTAAAAGAGATAATCCATATGTGATCCTGCTATTGATCAACCGGCACTTTCACAGTACACGGGCAAGATACTATTAAATAACTAAAAATATATAACAGCACGCGGCAGTTAGGCTTCTATGTAAAATCAAATATACAGACTCTATATTGAACAGTGTTATAGAGATAGATAAACTCGCAGCGTCATTATTTTATCTCTGCTTCCTTCAACATACTAAAAGCACGCACTAATATTATAGATATATATACGCCACTTATTTCTTACAGAAATATTATAACTTCAACAAGATTTGTTGACTCATTCAAATAGTATAATAACACACTCACTTCAACATTGTCTCACACTATACAGCTCCCTCTCGACATTCTATCAGCTCTGATAGGTGATGATGATAGATCGCAGGTATAGCACATATATTATAAACTATGTATGGGACGTACGACTGAGCGTGTTTCATACCTCGGCTAAGGGATAAAGGGTAGATAAACGTGTAGTGTCGGCGTTCATCATTATTATATTAAGATTTGTGTGATTGTCCAATAAGTAGGGCTTAGCTTTTAATCGCACTCTAATGAAGACCGATATAGTTAGGTAGAGGATACTCGTTTAATAAATCTAAGTTAAGAAAGGGAAATCGTAGTGTGTTATATAATATATTATATATACATACGTGATCATAGGTAATGTAGTAGTAGTGGAATTCTCTCATATATTCTTCTACTTACTTAGTAAATAGCGCATGTGTATACATTCATATCATAACTCCTGCGCACTGTGCTCTACAAGTTCTTCACGTCTATATGACTATCTTCACTGGTACGTACTTAGATCGTTGTAGGTGAGAAAAGTGATCGCTCGCGCTTCTATCTCTGACCTGTACTCGAGTCACGGGCGCTCATGGTGATAGAGCACTCCATGGCAAAAATATGGGCTGCGATTACTGCGATCCAACTACAAGGATTTGAGTTATGCAGATTCAATCATATCTATGCGCTGATCACGAAGATCGCGCGCATTTATCGTGTATACTCATCTCACTACTATCATAGTCTACGCCTCGCACTCTCATTATAAGTGTAGTTTCATATGGATATCTAATTCTTACTTCGACTCATTTGTAGACGCCCATAATTCCACCTAGTGTAGATTACGTACTACGTGACTATCATATAGATCACATCAGATCAAATTTACTATGTACATAATAAAATATTGACTATCTATCATTTCAACTCTTATATTATCTACCAGATATATCCCCAATGGCATAGATTCTGTATCAAACCTCGTCACATATTGTTTTGGTTACTAGATACAGATATTTATATACGTTACATCATATAGTAATCCATGATTCCACACGACTGAGTTGCTACTCACTACTCAACTTCTATGATATAGCATAGATGATATTGCCGATCTGTAGATAGATATATCTCAATAACTATACACATTGTTCGTCGTGATGCATATATATAAATAATACATGGTTATAGATATGTCTATATATGTGCTGAGGCGAGATGTATAGTGTTATATCAGTCACAGTAATTGATATTGATTTATTGTATTATATATATCGAGATATATATAGACATAGATGTGTACGCTATTCGCTCATATACTTGAAGATTATCCGACATGTTGTACGATTGTATTATAGGTATATCTATAGTGTGTAGAGCGCCTCTCATACCTTATAGAAGAAGGGTGTTCATAAAGAGGGGACATTATAGGCTCAGCTTCGCTCGTAGATATTATAAAATAAGTGGTATAGAGATGTATTTCTTGTTGTATAGATTTATATAGAGATATTGTAAGTGCCGAGATGATATTGGTGGCTGGTCAATTAAATTGATTCGGCTATAGTTAGGAGTGAGGCGGTGCTCGAATTGAATAAAAGGTAGGTGGATCGCGAGCGACTATCTACGCGGGTGAAACAAGGTGCGTTAGGAAGACGCTCGTAGAAGCTCAGGAATTGTTAGATATATTATTTTATAAATCATAATGTTCTACAGTGGCTCATCACGTTAGCAACGATCAGCTATCACGCACATTGATCTTAGAAGACTGAGACTAGTATAATGGATCGTACTTTATGGGTAATTTATTTGGTATTTGGCAACTCTGGATAGGAGATATGAATTAGGATATTAACAGGGAGCTCTATGGCTCACGTTGTTAGGATTTGTTGGTCTCCGAATCAACTACTTTTGAATGGTATACACATAAAGTATCGTATGTTCACTACTATAAATATTTCGAAACGGACGTATGTATTAGAGACTCAATCTCTCTCTCTCTTTTGATATGTCAATTAAGTGATAATTGTTTTTAATATTGAAAGCGGAGTGACTATGGGAATGTGCGTTATGGTCTGAAAGCTGTCTCGGGCGATGCCAATTGTGATAAATGGATGAGGGTTATGAAAGATTAGAGTAAGGCACGGATTATTGGTTATGGATATTAGTGTTATTGGTATTGAAATTGTTATGATATGATGGAGATCGGAAGAGAGTGGAGGGTTCCCATACCTATTGGCAGCTAATTGTTATGAGGTATAATATTGGGCAATGGTGCTGTTATGGTAGTAGTGAATGTGAATCTGAAGAGAGTTTGATAGTGGATTAGGCTATAGGGAGGATAAATTTTGGTACGGTGTTGTTGATAATGATAGGGGTGTTGTGACATGCTCAGTTAAAACTGTTCAGATGATAAGAAGTTAAGGTTATGCTCTGTGAGTGTGAGGAGGCAGTCCTTGGTGTGAGGTATAATTGTAGATGCGTGAGAACCAGACCTGATAAAATAAAGTGACTAGTGAATGTACTAATATCTTATGGAAAATTGATTTTTCGTTCACTTTCTTTGCTGTTGTAAGAATGTATAACGCTGAACGGGATGATGGACGTGGTGTAGTAGGAAAGTTGTGAAATGGGCGCACCGCTCAAGGTGTTTGGTGTTTGGTGCATTTTACTTTATAAGTGGGTTTCGACTTGGTCTCGATAGGTATAGTAATCAAGAAGAAGGTGTCTGCCCAGTCTCACGAGTCAGTGCCGCTTTAGGTGTTCTTTAGCTATCGAGGGTGGAAATATTTGTTAATGCCCCATCGGTTTAATCAGACGCGACGCGCCGGATTGTGTCTCCAGTGGCTTAATGGGTATAGTGGTCTTAACTTTTGGTTTTATAATACATACTTGGAATTTGGTAGCTGGAAGCTAATATGTGAAAATGGTATATATGATCGTGAGTAGCGATAGGTATTTTTGAGGCTAATGTGGTTCTAGTAAATATAGGTAAAATAAAAAATCATTAACAGATTTGGTTTATGGAATTGAAGTAGTAATTGATATGAAGGTCATACTGCTGATACAATAGATAAATGTTGAATATAGGGTGCGATGGTTTTAGATATCACATTTGGGAACGGTATATACGTGCTGACATTTTATGTAAGGGCTTTGGATATGGTGATTTGTGGAGTAATTGGTGAGTAAGACAATGAGTAGGAAAAAAATCGTTTATAAACAGCTACTAGTATGTTGAGATGGTTTTTGGTCATACCCGTAGGAGCCATTCGATGGAACTCAATGTAGTCGCGCCATTCTGTGTTTGTTTCGCTATTATTTGATTCGTGCATCGTATTTGCTTGTCGAGCTTTGCTGTGTTGCATCAGGCGACCGAGAGTGGGACGTGAACTGGCCCTGCGCGTGTCCAGAGTAGACGGACGGCCGAATAGAATATAATAGCTGACTATGGCAAAGGGCATTGTCTCTCCTCATGTTTAATACGAGGGTAGAGAATTTGCGCCTGGAAGGCGCCCAGCGAAAATCGGCGTGTAGTTTCCTTTGTGCAGCAGTGTGTGGTACGCCAAGAAGAATAGTGATTTGGCACTCATAAAAGGAAACGTCGAATGGGCGCGTTTTTCTCGTGAATGATGAAAGGTTAATGTGTTAATTACGTAGCCCAGCAATCTATATTAGGTCTACTGGGTACCAAGGTAATGAACCTACTGATATCGTCACATTGAAGCGTAGATGTCACAGTGAGGGTCTCGGACATCTGCGGTCGTCTGAAGGCTCATAGGTGTGATTTTTCTGAGGCTGTGGTGTTTGGGACGAGTTCTCACTATAATAATTGGTATATAATCGGGGTCCCATGAAGCTCTGGGGCTTTCTTTTTTACTTAGGCTTCATATTCTTCTATTATTATTCTGATTTTATTACTTTTTATATTTATTCATTGTTCCGATGTATACATATTATAACGGCAAACATTATACCGTGGTCCAGTCTTGGTAGTATTAAGCATGAATAGTATGGAGTGGTGGATGATGATGATGATTAGAATGATGATTTGTTTTAGATAAATATTAATAATATATTATATATATTTATATTTCATATATATTTTACTATACTTATATATATATATATATATATATTAGTAATATGAGGTACGCTTATATATACTCCCGTATGATATAGGATGAAAGTTTATCATTATTAGTTAAATTGAGGATGTTTACCTAATCTAAATAATGATACTCGATAAAATAAATATCTATTCCTTCCAATTTATATTTTTTTGTGAATAAAAATTAAATTTAATATAGAAATATTTGTTATAGATTTTAGACAAGATAATCTGTAAACAGTAGTGAATATTAGAAATAGAGGAAAGATTCCCTTAAGAAAGACTATTCTGAATTTAATAATATGCTTATTATATTTTTATTTCTTCGATTAAAAATAAAGTGAGTGACTGTCGTGCTTCCCACAAATCGTGAATAGGTACGTGAAAGAATGTATTGCATACGTAGAGATAAATATAAGCCTATTAACATTATTAGTTGTAACATTATGTTTGTCATTTATGTTTATTTATAATATATATATATTTTGATGTATTTTTTAAGGCCTAATTCTTATATTTTTAATCCAAAAATAATAAGGAGTGAACTTAACTTATATTTTATATTTTTAAAAGTTTATTTTTAAACTCGATATATATAGGCTATATTTCTCATATTAATTATATATCTTATTATATATATAATATATAAATACTAATACCTGGGTATTTGGAATTAATGATATAATGAAGGACGGAGAGGTATGTGATGTATTAGACAGTGGATCAACTAGTATATCATTAGTTGGTATTAACGAAGTTGCGGAAGAGCTCGGCTAAGGGCTGTGTATCCTTTAGATGAAAGATCCAATACATATGGTGTATAGGTGAAATTCAAGTTAATTTACGAAGGAGTGTTAAGGCATTAACTATATTGCTATCGTTTCCGTTATGTAGTGCACAGTAAGTGACGGTGGCATCATGTACTACGCTTAAAATGGCATGAGAAGTAGGATTAGCAGGAAACGGAGATGAAGATCCTTAAGAAGTGTAAAGTATCGGAAGTGAGCAGCTCCCTTATATGTTGAGTAGTAGTAATATAGATATGTCGCAAGAATTACGCAGATAAAGGTTGAGACATTTGTAAAATAGGTATGGGGCTCAGGAAAAGCAGGCTGGCGAAGAAACGAATGGGAAGTTCAGGATGCCGGATAGAAAAGAGATCTGCTCAGGGAAGAGCCAAGGAAAGATATGTGAAGGAATCGTTGCATTGAGAGCTAGAGGCAGCGACGGACGTCGAGTAGAGAGAGATGTCGAGTCATGAGATGAGGAGGCCGAGTAGTAATTAGATGGTGGACGTGCCCCTGCGCTAGGATGGAAGTAAATAGTACAAAAGGTGAATAGACGTATTTTGTGCGAGACGCACAGAATCATTGTATTGATTGGTTTAGCACCTAAAGAGTGTGAGTGAATTTACGTGTCACACTGGGAGCCGTTCTCGCGGACGCGTTCGGCTGAGGGGGCCTGGGATCGGCACTGACGCAGGGCGTGTAGATGAACCGAGTGTTAATTGGATTTTACTATATTCGTTACACGGAGACGCCCTGTGCATATTAGGACTTATTCCTCTTTTATAGGTCTGTTGGTTAAGCGATATATTATATATATAATATATATATTAGCCGTATATATATATATCTTATATATATAAATTATCTATTATTATATATTATTGTATATATATATATATATAACTGTATATTATTATACTATATATATTTAATATATATATTTTAAATTAATGAATATTATTCATATCTATATATATATATATATATATTATTATATATAATACTATTCTATATATATGGTGTGCGTTTTATTTAATATTATCTTTGCCTGGGTATTATTAACTAGACTGTCCTTATTTTTTGGCTATATACGCGGTTGCGGATTATATATTTATACCCTGACTGTTTTATGATTTTAAACCCACTCCGCGGTGCGGGTCTGCAATATACTCTCTTTTATATATATTTATACTATATCTATATAAATATATTATATGCTTATTCATATACTTTTAGTTCAATATATCATATATTATATCTTATATATGAATATATATTTACATTTATAATATATAATATATATGGTATATAGTTATATTATATAATTATATAATATATATAATTATATATAGTTATTACTCTCAATTATATTCTTATATTCTCTACTATTATTATATAATATATCTATTCTTATTTATTCCTTTCAAATATCTACGGTATATATATATTATATAGTCTATATATATTCTATCTATTGATATCTGTTATTCATATATAATAGTCTATATCTTTATATAAACTACTATTATATTAATTACATTATATTATATCTATATATTATATATCGATATATAGTCATATCTTTATACTACGTTCTATTATATATTATATTACCTAATTATATATTTATATATACTATCTATAATATACTAGAATATATCTAGTATTCATTTATAAGTATACGTTTGATATAATATACTATTATTCTACTATATATGATATATATATATAGTATATCTCTATATAGTTTATAAATCTTTTACTGGTTAGATTTCAGATGCACTGTATTATCGGATCTTATACATTGAATTTTTGACATGAAAGTCTTGTACTTGTACGTTGATGACCTATGGTACTTCGTACTTGTACAGGTTCGAACAAATTGCTTAGGTGAGATAAGCGTCGGTGTGACTGATGTACTGCCCACTTGCGACCACATGTCTCACTACCGAAGTTCCAGCACTTGTTACCTTTTTTGACAATACCAAACTCTGCCTTGACGTTCCTGTGAATCCGCGCACAGAGCACGAGACTTCTTCCGATAATTAATTTAAATACTCTTTAGTTTTGCACTTACATTATTGCCTGTAATCTTAACGGTAAAGGTTGTGCTTTTAAAGAAATACTATTTTACGTAATACTTTTATTTGCTTAGAGTAAGTCTTGATTTTACTCCGTTTTCTCATTCATTAATTTCAGTACCGCAGCATTTGTGCTTAAATAGTACTTCAATCACTTGGGTAAAACTAAGTTATTGGAGGACAGGGCAATAATATTTACCTTGCAGTTTAACTATAAGCGTAGGGGTAATAAATGATCATTTTGTACTTAACTTTCTAACACCTACATAGATTAAGTGATCTATCGTTAATATTTTTCTCACTTGGTGATTAAGTTATTTCATTGAATAAATTAATGGGCAGCTAGGCATCTTTTGGTAATTAGCGTGTTTTTTCCTTACATTACTACTTTATATATATATAGTGGATTAGTTAAACTAATATTCTTTATATATACTCAGTGAAAATCTGTTTTTATGTGATTTTACTTATATTGGAATGTAAGATGTTGGTTCATCGTATAGGAATTATTCGTTTAATTTCTTTATTGAGACCAGAACTGTAAATAAAATTGGTAACTATTCGGATTTAAGAGTTTTGCATTCTGCATAACAACATAAGGTGGACAGTTTATACGCGTAGATTGTGTTGTAATAGAATATACGAAGTGTTTAATGCATAAATTTGTGTAGCGATGCAAAGTTAACTGTGGGTAACAAATCACATAAAGAAAATCTGATTACCTGATTGACATACTAAAGTAATGATATGCGACGGTATTATTGGTCAATAAAAGGCATTATCTGTGTAAGAGTTATGGCTAGAGTTGCACAGAATGAGCGATCGTAAATTTGTTTAAGCTGTATTAGTTTTTTAGAGTCGCGAAAATCCCTTAATTGTCGGAGTTGCTAGTACTTTTTTTACACAGAGACCGGAGGTAGAGTTATAAGTCGTGATTACCTCTTAAATTCTCTATAAGAATGGATTATACAGAAGGCAAGTTTGCCTTGCCTTAGTGATTATAGTAGCAATTTGATAATTAGGTGTTGAATTTTCTAAATAATACGGCGAACAGAAGAATAGATGACAGGCATGGAATATTTATTTTCGTGATGCATATTTATTCTAAAATAAAAAAAGACAAAATTTGTGTAATATAAAGTGTATCCCTAAGGTCCCACTGCTTGAAGAACGTAGTTAGAAACAGGACGTGGGTTTCGTGAAGTGACAGACACAACAATTATTGAAATTCTCGTGGTTTGTGACAGTCAAAGAGTCATTCCATCTTCTATGGGGTTTTGTTGATGCTTGAGTAAGGTCGCCTTGTCTCTAAATGCTAGGTATGATCTAGAAATATTCGGCGGCTTCATGAGATTTCCTTGCCTCCTTCAAAGTGCAATGGCATATCAATGTATGTGAACAAGGTATGGACTGTTTGCCTATGAAGAATATATCCTTTGATTAATTCTACCGCACATAAATAATAATATAGGACGCAAGCCATTACGCCAAATAGCCTCTTAACAAATAAAATAACCAAATGAGTGCATTTTGTAGGTAATAGACGCCAGCGGTCTGGGAATGGAAATTAGTAGACCTCAAATAATTTCTATAAATAAATACGATTGGATAGTATACCTCCGGTTGACCTTAGACATCGGAACAACTGTTGGTGATATTTATGCCAATAGGATGTCAAATAACGAAAATAAATAAAATTAATTAATATAAAATGCACAAAAGGAAAAAAAAATTACAGAACTTATAATCCTTTTCAAGATATCTTGAAAATCATTTGTCGTGTAATGCTAGGCGCGCTAGGCTCATAAGTGTCAACCTTACATGGCAGGCTCACACTGATCACTCGCTCAAGTACATAATATATATATAACATGTAATATATAATAATATATATTATTATAATTATATATATATATATAGTATATATACTTATATTTAATATCTATATATATATTATATTATAATATCTCTTTACTATGTATAATTTTTCTACACTAACTTATATTTTATATTAAAATATCTTCTTCTACTCATCATCTTCCTTTTTATTTGCGTATATGAATGGGATTAAAGTTGCCTGTCCTCAAATAATTACGCATTCGGAAAGAATAAATTAGCAGTAGAAGAGCATAAGTGGACAAAAGTCGAAAGAAAGCGCCGCAGCCTTACGCCATCTAGGGAATGAGTAAATCGGTAATCGGGTAATCGGGCGCCCTACTGTACACTTATTTGGTAATAATTGTGAGTTAACGGTTTTCGTGGGTGTGCAGTCATGGGGAAACCAATCAGTTGCAACAGCACCATAATAGCGAGTACTAATGTTAACTGGGTTTACAGGGTAATCGGTAATCCGGCCCTCATTTTGGTATCGGTGGCCAGCCAGCGATCGGCTAAATATCCTTAATATGATATGGCATATGTGATTTAGATCGTCATTATACGTACGAGGTTGGTTTAATTAATACGCCTTTAGGCGGTTGCGGCTAGTGTTGGGGCCAGCGACTCATAACCTTATAGTACACCCTCACAACATTATCATCTACTACGTCCAATTAAATCACGTCGCTCGTATATAGCACTTTCTTCTCGTCCTTTCATTATACTGACTTCAAGCTTACACACACTATATCTCTCGTCGCTTTGCACAATATACTAACATTCGTGTTACTTAGACATCTTAAAATTGTCCATCTTTTTCTTGCGGTCCTTATTTGTTTCCAGCCGGTATTATATTGATATTATTATATTATATTTATAGTATATTAGTATATTAGTTAATATATGATATATAGTAATATATATTATATATATAGTATTATATATATATATATATATTATATATATTATATATATATATATTAGTATATATATATATTTTATTATTTATTACAGTATATATAATATATATATATATATTATATTATTATATATTTATAGTATTATATATATATATATATATTATATATATTATATATATATAGTATATATATATATATATATTAATATATTAGTGATATATTATATATATAATATATTATATATTTTATTAGATTATATATATTTATTATTAATATTTTATTATAATATATATATAATTATATATATATATTATGTAGTTATATTATTGTATTGTTAGTGGTAATATTATTATATGTTTTATATTTGAAGTGTATTATATATATTATATTATAATTATATTAGTTATATGTATATTGTTAGTTTAGATTATATATATTTATATATAGGTATATATTATTATATTTTTATATTTTTATTTTTTTTTTTGGGGTGGGGGGGCTTCGCTTTGAATGCGAAGTATGTTTTTAAGGTTCACTTCAACTTTTATTCAGTTTTGGTAGATGAAATTAGTTCTAATTGAGACTTGTAAAGAAATGGCGTGTTCGCTTTACTTCACCCGAAAACATTTAAATGATAGAAAAAAAATTGTAATTTCTATTGGCCGTCCGGCAAAAAGGTTTGCTAAAACATGAGAATATGGCACCCAAAGCCAATATTCCTATTAGGGTTTGTTAGTTTTGAAAATAAAAATATGGAAGAGGTTGAAGGGTAAGGTGAGTAGTTTGTGAATAACCACGCTGTCCAATAATAGATGCGAGATTTGGTGGTGAGAGAGTGACGTTGTCATACGGATGAAGTTGGGCGTTTCTTCCGGAGGGCTGCTTAGGGATTCCTCAGTGGGGTGCTATGTGTGTCTGTCAGTTCTCTCTCTGCTGCCGCAGACGCGAATGGGAGTCGTCTGCGGTGCCAGTTGAGAATGCCGGCGGAACTATTGATCTCGTAGTCACTCCGCGTCTTCCGTCCGGTCCTGAAATGATTTTCGGGGTAGTACCGGTGTGCCATTTTCGCGGGGCCCTCATCTGTATCTGCATGGTCGACGCGAAAGCTCGGTACTGGGGGATGGCGAGGTAGGCGGCAGGGAAAGTTATTTGATGTAGTGTTACACTTCAAATATAAATATTGATATAACCCTGATTTGATGCTCTGACCATTCGGAAATCCGTAATTTAGAGAAAATATAGTTAATATAATGATTAAATAGTTGGTGTTGACTTTAAATATATTTGAACAAATAGCATGGTGGGGGAGGGCCAAGTGGGAGCACGGAAGGAATCGAGTCTATAATTTATCTTATCTATATATTTAGGCACATTAATTTATTATTATTAGAAAGAGATGCCACTGTCGGGGTCGCTGGGCGGATGCCATGAGATAATACATCAGCTAAATTAAGGCTGTTAAAATCTTGCTTAATAATTTTATCATACGATTGGTGTCTTATAAACACACCGCGCAGTGAGCAACGATCGTGGCGCCCGGGGTTGGCGGTGCGCTAGATGCCGTTCGGGGGGTCGCCGCCTCGCCGCCGCCCGAAAATTTACAATTGTTTGGAGGATGGGTGAATTTGTAAAAACATAAATTGTGAAAATTTTATTGATAATAGTTGTTGATTATTTTATTAAATAGTTCAGTAAATAATTACTGATTCAGTAAAGAATTGTGAAAAATAAATAGGTACGAATGTGAATAAGAGTCTAGAGTAAGAAATAAGAACATAGAGGTAAGAGCACAGTGGGAAACATCAAGACTTAGTTTTTCATTTAAGAAAGATTTAATATTTACGGAGTATATTCAGATGGTGTATATTGTAATAAATCCGGAAACTTATACTTAAAACTTTGTATGATACGTGTTAAATAAAATAAATTAATATCTAAAAAAAATCCTATTGAAATTCAATCCCCTTTTTCTCTAATCTAAACTGCCTTTAATAGCTCACACTTTCCCTTCAAAAAATCTCATTAGAAAAACTTTTCACCTAGAAAACTATTGTCAGTTCTCACAACGCATAACCTTAGCTCACTATCGTGATTCCAAACGGTTTACTTTTGCATAGCCCCTGCCTTTTAGCACACCCGGCCTATAAAATCTCTGATTACGCTAATCCTCTGCCAACTCTCATTGCCCCACCCCACTCTCTCCAGATTCGCCAGCTACTAGAACCGCAAATATCGCATATTGTATAGGTTACGGGCACCCTCGCACTCGCATCTCCTATTCGCCATCATTCTTAACAGCGCCGATTTCCTGGCCTTAGTCGTCATGCCCCACCTCGTAATTCTTTCATAACCACCATCCATGATACAAATTTGAATAAGCGTCTAAGTGACCATAACACAAGTATGTCAAACCCTGTCTCGACGTCCGGCTAATTATCTTTAGCTATATTTTTAGATTTGTCAACTTTATAATATTTATATATATAGTAGTATATAATATATATATTATCATACTATATACTATAATAGTATATATAATATATATATAGTATAGGTAGTATATTTATATATATATATATAAGGTATATTTTATATAATATATTATATGTATATATATATATATATATATAATATATATATATAGTATTATATTATATATCTATATATATAATTATAATATACTAGTATATATATTGAGTATTATATATATTATATATATATAATACGTATCTGTTATGTATATAATATATTATTATATAATATATATAGTATAGATAATTCCTATATATATAATGGATGAGTAGTACAATTCGTTTTTATTATGTGGCAACACCATTATTATTCATTTTATCTTATTTTTTCGTTTATATTTAATGATAACTGAGTAGTAGGTTCTCCATCCTTATTCTGATGAGAAGACACTTTTTTTTTTAGATTTAAGCATTGTCGATTTGCTGACGGAAATTTATAATGTCAATGAAAAATAGTCAATCAAATCAATGTCTAGTGACGATAGACTAATTTATATTTATTTCTAATTGAGCGCCTCTTCTAAGACTTGAAATGAATGGATGCGAGGTATTTTTTATTATTTTCAACTATAAATATTTTGATACGAATTATAATATCATAGTTTCAAATTTTTATCATAGTTAATAAGAGAATTAGATCTTTATTAGATCTGGCGTTCTGTGCGTCATTCCACTTAAAAAATGATATGCTCACAAACTGATTGACTGCTTCCGGTTGGTTATTTTTTCGAACAAAAAAAGGGCGATATATGGCCGCGATGACTAATGATGTAGGCTTCACAGGTGGAAAGCTTGTTTTTTTAGGGAGGTTTGTTTAGAGATGAATTCGGAAAAAGCCTGCCAGCTATTATTTCCAGTAAACTTTTCTTGTAATATTGCTCAAGTTACACTCATATCGTGAGGCACTCTTTTTTATTAGAGTATTTTTTTTTTTAGTAATTTGAAAGTACACTGTTTTTAGGTGGAATTTGGATATATATTTTGCCTTTTTGCCAGCACTTTAGACAATTTTGCCGGGATTCTGTTAATCCCTTATTAATTCTTTGAAACTTTTTAGGGGGTTTTTTTATCGCCAGGTTTATATTTCATTTGTATAATAATTTAGGCGATGAGTTAGGGGATCAGAGCTATCGTAAACTAACAAGACTCATGCTATAGTCTAGGATTCTCTATATAGTAAAAAATTTTAAAATATAATTTTTTTGTATCAGTATTTCATTGTAAATTAAATACCAATTACATACATATATATATATATAATATATATATATATATATATATATATATAATATATTATATATATATATAGTATATATATAGTATATATATATATATATATAATAATATTTATAATATATGGCAACATTTGAGTTGTGGTTCAAGACAATTTGGGTTTTAGATCAATAATGTTGCAGTGTGGTTTATAAAGTATAGTTTTTGTATCTTTGACACGTGATATCCATGCCTATAGTATTGACGTGAGTGTCTTATGGCGAAGAAAACGCCATAAAATGTAACAGTTGGGTAACGGATTGACATTATTTGCCATAAAGTCCTAAAAAATTTACCTGCGGGTCACAAAAATTTGCGCGGTTATATTTTTGAAAAGAAAGCAATTTATTTAGATTAAAGTTAGGTGTAAAAACAAAATTCGTGATGCTCCATGAAGGCACGATGATTAAAGACTGTGCTGTAAATAATTAATATTAGATATTATATAACTGAATTAGAATTAGTTTTTATCATCATCTTTTCATTTACGAAAACATGAGTAAATCCTGAAGCATAAAAAAAGAAAAATATAATAATAAATAAGATAATAAACACTCAAATAAATTGAAAATAATGAAAATATAGTATATCAATTCAAATTGCTTTAGGCTTAGACCCTAGACTAAGTCTATCCACATTTGGTGGACCCCGAGTGCACGAAATGCGGACTAATTTTAGTAATATAAACATTATAATAAAAAATAGAAAATATAATAAAATATATTATCAAATTTAATAAAAGTAAAATAATCAGTGAACATTAATCAACTATCTGGAACGATAGGCACGCCGTATAACAGCTAGTCACCGGGACGAGTCGGGCCTAATTAGGCTAGGCACGGGCTTATCATTATATGAGCGTTCAACCAACAATAGAAATTAAAAGAAGACTATACTGTTTTTTTTTTAAGGTGCATTCATAACTACTAATAAAGCAAGAAAGAAAATATGCCTAAAATTAATGGTGATAATAAATAAATATAGAAGAAAAAAACTGAAATTAAAGAACTTTGAGGCAGTCAGACCTAGTTTAGAGGCGCATCAGCCTTACTGAAATCCTATGCTGTCCTGTCTTAAGGGCGCTATATAAGGCTACAAACAATTATAAATCTGTAGGGCAAATGCCGTCTTTGCTTAACTAAAATAATTATTTTTTTTTTTTGTTTTTTTTTTTTTTTTTTACATATTTTAACAAACGTTAGTTTTTACTTTGGTAATGGTGTAGTTTAAGTGAGTCAAGTGCTTTTAACTACAAAATAATTAACAAAACAGAAAATAGAAAATAATATTTTAAAGTGAATGGTACATATTAAAAATGATGATCATAAAAAAAAAACATTACTAAATCTCCAGATTTCTCCAAATAGGCTACTAACTAAGTGTAGGCTTTAAATCAATAAACTTGCTTAATAGGCTAAGCCCCTAACGTAGACGTGCGTAAATCTGGCTATTCTGTAACTTTTTTTTTTTTTTTTTTTTGCGATTTACACAACGTGACTTGGCGAACAAAAAGAAGTGGCACTGGTTTTGAGTTCGCCGACCGAAAAAGCTTAAATAATCCAACAGTCTGGAATTTCCATACATTCATGTAGTTATGTTGAACCCCACAATGATGAAAATTAAATGATATTGTTGGACAACAATGAAAATCAAGTACTCAAAATAGAAACTATCATCGCACTCTAATCTTAGCTTATCGGATGAGAGTGATCATTCTCGTACCCCATCACCCGGATAAAACGATAGTAGACGATTTGGCAATCGAAGAACAATTGGATAAGTATTCTCTGGTGCAGGAGCATTCTGCGCAGTGGTTTGAACAAGTAGGAATCGTGGGAGAAGTGGTAAACTGATGGGATATTTCTATGTTAGGCCTATTTATTTTTGTGGTATGATAATATTATTAGAAAAGTCCAACTTTCTTGGTCCTTTATCTTTAGCCGTCATTTCGGCGTATAAACTTGCAAGAAATTAAGCTCGTCCTACTCAACGGTCAACACATATATAATGAATTGTGTTCGCAGGTGCGTTCTAGTAATGAAACTTATGCTTCGCGGTACTGATAGAAAAAAAAGAAATATTTGCTGGCTTATTTTATGGGCGGCAAAAATAGAGCCTTTAACCTGGTGATAAGCCCATGGCATAAACCTTAACATTAAATGGTTAGTATGCCTTAAGCAGAATTAAAAGCAGTCGTTATGGAGTCCGGCAGTTATCAATGGCTTTTTCATCAAAATGAAAACCTTATGAAACAGATGTTTCTACGTGTTCTGCCCGATGATCTCGTGCCTCTATTAACGGAATTGAAACGGGATGCAGATATTCATAAATTGGCTGAAGCTGCTGATGTGTTTATGGAATCACAACGACATAAGTCAAAACCCTATCAAGATTATTCGGTCAATGCTCTGAACACTATCACAACTGCCAGGGCAAGTGATCCCCAACCTAAGAGAGAAGACGACATTTCACGCAAAGATTTGGCTCAAATTTTTAATAAATCAGTGAGCTGTTCCAAAAGTTTGAGGCCCTCACATATCAAGTGAATCAATTGGATCTATGGATGTCTCGTAATGATAGTTGTTGCGACAGAAGTCACTCTCCTGGCTAGGAAAGAGGTCGTTCTATCCCCCGTCGATCACCTTCAGCGATCTTTCTAGAAAGCTATCGTGAGCACTCTGCTCACTAACGCATTCTTCACTTCCGTGAAATGGATACTACGTGGATCCAGGGAAGGCATCAGACAAAATGGCCTCAATGGGTGGCACATCAAGCCCCCCGCCATCACAAAACAACGCTGGACCTACTTCACTTATTCTTTACATTGGAAAACTAAGTACCTGGGGGAGCGGTATACCCACCCCCGTACAAGCAAAGTGCGCTCTTAACGATCGGTCAACGGTCAAGTCGCAAAACTTGTAACGCTACAAACTAGTTTTTAAAAATATTATAGAATCGTTTATAACCATGGAACAGGAACGTACCCCCCATACAAACTCTAACTAATTATAATGTTATAGGTACGTAAATCATCTGTTTGATATAATTTTGCCATCGCGAATAATTAAAAAAAAACTCTCCAGGTTTCATGTTCATCGTTGTACATGATAATTATTGCTATTATTACAATCACGGTCATCGCTATCATTGTTATTATGCAAAGAGCATCCTCCAGTCAAGTGAAAATGACACTGCTTCCCTATTGGTAAATACTTTTTGAATATCCAACACCCTTTCGGTCTAAAGTGGTGAATTACTCTGCCTGGTACCCTTTAGTGCCGGGCCAAAGTAATGCCTGCCGGTTTATTTTTTTTTTTTTAAAACAAATGCCAGATTCTTGCACTGGCGTCACGTGACTTCCCCACAGTTTTGTAAATGTAACATGGGCAATGTCTGGTAAAAAAAAACTTTCTGCATATCTTATTTAATCGACTCCTTCGATCTATGACACTAATTCAAAGCAATTCATCTCTGTCATTTCATTTAGATCTACAGGAGTGCATCTTTTTCTCATTTCTTTTAAAGCGCTTGAAGGAAACAAAGACAAAGATCCTATTGGCTCTTTCTTACAGCTCGCTATCATGGAAGTCAGAATTAACACTTTATAATTGGATACACCTAAAAAACCCTTAAACTTCCCTGAATGAAGCGGGGGAACTACATGAACAGAACTTTTTAATTTTAGCGAATGTCAATCGAATAATATTTCAGGGATAGAATATCTCTTTTACTCCTAAATATTAAATTCTCTCCTAGATTTCTTAGCTCAAATCATTGATAATGATGCCACAAATACTCGGCCTCCTATCCTCTGGTTGAAGTCATTCAAGGGACATGACTCATGAAGCACTGCCCGCATAACAACCGATTTTTAATTAGGTAAACTGTAACTCTCTTCTCCTGACAACTCCCTTCCACGCCCTTCCCTTTATAATCTGATCCTATTAGAACGATGAACTAAAGAAATATTTGTATTTTCTAGAAACACATTTGACGTATAATACTATTATTACGGATAAACGGAATGTCTAAATGTGAAGCAACTACATACATACGTATCCCACTAGGGCGTCAAGCCCTAATCAGGGACAACTGCTACGAAAAAATGAAGTAATGAACGCGATGAACGCGCAACGCTATTGGTCAAGAGTAATAAGTAACAGGCGTCAAAAAAATAGAACCTATCTGCACAACACGCAAGATAAAAAACGCAACAGGAGCCGATAAGACGTAGTGTGGTACAGAGGTTATAACAAGAGACCCACATGTAACGAATGATAGTGATCCATAGGAAAACAACGCTGCGCTATATAACTGACAACGACCACGCAAGTGTCGAGAGAAAATCGCAAACGTGCCTGAACTATACGAGCACGGCAACAAAACTCTTACATATATACGCTACACAAAGCTTCGCTCCCCGTCCCCTTGAACCAATGATTTCCCTGCCGCTGAACGGCAAATTCCTTAACCATGAATTATAATTCCATATAAATTTAAAGTTTGTGGGTTCCCCAATAATTATTTAAAAGCCCTCCCCGCCCCGATGGCCACACTTGTCTGTTTGCTGATGTCTAACAGGCAAAGCCGAAACAAAGCAAGAGATAGGAAGCCGCTTAGTAACATTGACTGGCAGTACTTTCTCCTCTACCACTCACCCTCTGGGAATTTTCCGAAATTTTGGTTACTCTCTTCAAACTAGTGTGGATGTCCGAAATAGTGCGATATGAGAATTACCTGCAAACAAACGAGCTGTTCGCAGACCACGCTTCAGCGCTCACCCTAACCTTAAATAACTGACTTTGATGAACTCTACTTCAATGGCTGAAGTTATTTCGTTTTTTTCTAGACTTATAAGAAGGCGATTTTGCTCATACTAATCTTCAAGCTCCACCCTGACTTGGTCCGAAAGTTCCTTAACTATCACACCAATATTGCAGGCATTACTCATATAATAGTATCTTGTAGAACGGCTTCCATCCTAAGTCCACTAGCTTCTACAAGATACATTACTTTATTTTTCTTCTAAAAATCCCTAACATTTTACATGATTCAATTAGTATGATCATATCATCGCCCTCCACTCAGTGATGAACGAAGTAAAGGATTTTAGAAAGAAATGGATCTGACAGCAGGCGTACATCTCTTTAACTTCGAGACTTAACGCTGATAGTGCTCCAAACTTGGACATTCCTCACCGGTATGACATATTTAGGTTCTGTGATTGCCTGACAGGCTCCATGTCCCTAATGAGGATAAAACCACCTGATATCTATGCAATATCCAAAACACAAGAACTATTCAAAGAACTTATACCGTTCTTTTTCTCCATAGGCCAGATTTAAACTATTTTCGCCCTCTTTCCTCTTCTGGTCATTTTCCGAAATCTAATTTCTTCTTTTCTTCCCTTCTAAAACCGTGCGCACATCGCGTCCCCGGTCATATTTTCTCAGCGAAGGTTCGCTTATAAATCGGAAATTCTTGAGGCAGAAGATAGCCTATTATCGGTTCGCGAACATATTGGCCCGTGCAAAAACTGCTCATTACCTTTTGTTTCTTCTCCTCAATACCATTGCTACAAAATACTCATTTTCACTGCATGCTCAGTCCATTCGCCTTGGTGGTGTAATCAGTTCTACAGAAACCATGAAAAAACAGCTTCCGCTAGAGGACTTTCTACACATACCGGTTGAAATCCAGACCCTGAAACTTGGCAACAGTATTTACAGCACGGAATGTCACGTCTGCTTTTGGTTAAGACACTTAAGAAGTTTGCCCACATTAGTAGAAAGCAAGAAAGGAATAGATGCCTGTCATTGTGGCAACTCCTCTTCAGTCACACAGTCGCTTAAAAAAAGAGATGAGCCTAATCACTTGCTCAGTAAAGGAGCAGCAAACTACCTCAAAGTTCTTTCCAGCTTTTGTTAAATTTCTTTCACAAATCAGAAGAAAAATAATTTTTTTTCACTGATTTCTGAGAGGCTACGACCAAATCCAGACCTCAGAGGACCACTGAATGGCCATCAAACTTGCCCACTCCTTCCACTCTCCTGGGCGCAAACAAGTAGAAATAGATCAGCAACACAGCCTCTTCTCCTCCCAACCCTGGAGGGGGACCTGGAGGAATATATATCTGAAGCACGACAGAAGTCGATTTCCAGGCATATATTCCTGCCGCATGAAGTTCTTACGGTTTCATCAGATTTTCCTACACCCAGCAGAAGAATATATTCCACACAAAGGCATGAGGGGTTCATGCACTTGCACCATCAATTTCTTCCAATCAATTTCCGCCAATGAAAGTGTTTTGAAAAAGCTTTTTCAGTCTGTTAACGATTGACTACAAAGAATTCCTGCAAGGCCAGGCACCGCCAGAAATGTGCTTACCCAACTTTCAGGAATATTATTAAATAACCAGAAGAAATATGTCGCGGCCCTTAAGCTTACAAAAGCCGTCTATCTTATCACTCAGATGACCTTGGCTCTCCCTAGTCCATTGATGAACTCTATCTTCACTTTCTGTTCCAGACACTCCTCTTATTCTGCCCTGGTTATCCTTATTCACACCCTCTTTAGGGATTCTGCGTGGTTAAGAAACCTTCTGCATCTCTTAGAAAAGCCCCTGCTATGGAAACAAATATGCCCCCAGCAGGAGTATTGTAAAGCAATTTGGCAGCAAATTTTGTGATGCAACTGTCCAGAGGTCCTTACAAAACATTTTTTTTTTTGCACAGATAAGCCCTAAATCATGATCTTCAATGGCGGAGGTATCAGCCAAATTTCAATCGATCTGTCCATATTGTACATTTCATAAAACTTGCCCTCCAAATTGCAAAACAAGCCATATAAGTACCTTTTTTTAACATTGAAGTTGGAGAGCATTCCCTCTCTGTTTCCCTTTGAAAAACAAAGAAACCTCTACATAGTGGACCATAGTGGAGGAAATTACTAGAGAATTTCTACCATGTGGAGTGGTGCGGCGAACTTACCGTTTTTCTGGATAGAGGAACGCCAACGTTTTACGTCAGCACTTATTCAAGCAGCTCGTGCCTGCTGGTATAAGGACGCGTGTTTTAGGTTCCCAGCCATACACTTTACCTCAGCCCTTCTTTACGCAGATGGCCTCATCGAAAACTCATCATCAGAACATTCGTTGAGATCCTCTTGCGCAGCCAGCTGAGCTCGGATGAGTTCGCGAAGATCCTGCTTTGAAGTATCTTATTGGGACTAGAGATCTCTCATCCCATCGTTGCCTATCTATGTCTTGTATAAACCTCAGAAGGAAATCACCCCTGCCATCTTTAATCTGAATGGACAAACTCCAACCTCTCCCATGAGCATTAATAGACTCAAGCTGGAAGCTCCTCACCATGTTCATGAAAACCTAAGGGTCCTAAGCTGAAAAACTAAATTATTCTTAGGACTCCCGCTGTCTCCAGAATTTTCTGCTCAAGAACCCACCAGAATATACTGTGCCAAGAGTAGTCTGCAAGATGCCACAAATTCATGTACAGTCTAAAACAACACAACAGTTTACGGCAGAAAACACACTAGAACCCTTATCATCCATGGCCCAGTATCCCACAGTTAAAGCCTTAACTGGAACAATACAATAAAAAGCTGTACATAAATCAAGAATATAATCAAGTTGCAATGTGAAAATTTTATAAATGTCAATGTCTATTTATTAAAAATAACTGATTGTTTGATGGAAAATTAGATGATTAGACAAAAAAAAAAACTTATGGTGCCTACAATTCAAAATCCTTGATCCCACATGACATTCTCCTAGGAGACGCTTCCAGGACCATAACCTTTTTCTTTATCTATCGCTACCTTACCCTCCCCTTCCTTGGTAAGGAAGTGTAGGAGAATACTTTCTTTTGTTTTTGAACACCTTCTCTCAATCTTAAATTTCCCTACTCACTCAGCCGCTATGCGTTTTGATTGACGGCCGTTATTACCTTTAAATCAACTTTCACTTATTTTCAAAGGTACAGGTAGAAAGAAACTCTCTCCTTTTTTTCTGCACAGTCCACCCTTCCAGAGCTCTGGAAAGAGGTATTGACCTCACCCTCTCTTATCCGATTTCAGAGCTGTTCTCTCTCCTTCTTCGCTCTCACCAAATAGTAGAGATGGAGACATTTTTGCCTCCAAATTTTCTTCACAAATCATTATTTCCTTCTGTAAGCGGGGGGGGAAAAAGGGGCCGGGGGAGCCAAGATGTGTATGAGTTTTTTTTAGAGTTTTCTACGTTACCCCTTTTTGTAGATACCGCAGTATGGATTCTGTCTTAGTCTCATTTGAACGATTGGTTCAGGCTATTCTTGACCCTTATAATACAAGTTCTTTTAAGTTTCATTTGGGCAATTTCTGTGATTTCCACAAAGAGCTTTGGACTTTCCGCGTAAGCAAATGGAACAAAAACGTTTTCGAAAATATTTTTCACAGTTTCACTTGCGAGTAGCCTGTTCGCACAAGTGGACGCTTGTGTTCTCTGAAAATCCTGCGAAAATCTCTGCAATTCTTTGCACGCTTGCAATTTTGACAAATTTACTTTAAAACAACTAAACACAAAAGTGAAGTTTTTGGTTGTTCAAAAAAAATAAAAGTTTTTTATCCTGTCTCCATTCATTCGCGTATCCTTTCGATTTGTTAAAAAAAAAACGGGACAATAACTAAATGCTACATCTACGTAGGGCCTAGTAGCTAAATGCACATGATTCCCATACGAACTCGTTCGGGAATATTCGCTACGTATTTGCTTATCCGCTGTTTGATTTTTTATTCTATTTTTTCTTTAAAAAACTTCTTTGGTTTTTATTTTTCCCTTCATTTTTTCATCTCCCCACAATAAATGATTTCAATCTTCAGTCAATTAATTTGTTTTTATTATAAATTTACCCACTCTCAGTGGTAAATTATACTACTTTTTGATATGGTGAAACCATGCGGGTCTCATCACCGCAAGGCAGGTATCGTCACCTTATAATATACATATATAATATATAATATTACTATACTATATAATATACTATATAATCTATAATTAATATATATATATATAACCTTAATTATATATATCATTATATATCATATATATATATATACTATATATATATATATATAGGTAGGTTAGTATTATAGTATATACTACTACTAGTACTATATACATAAATTATACTATATATATATATACTACTATACTATACTTATAATATATATTAATATATATATCTATATATCATATATCATACTATATATATATCATATATAATATAATATATTCATAATAATATATATCTATATTATACTATGGAGCATATTAGAGTTCGTATTCGTGTCCTCAGGCCACTGATGTTCTGACTAACAAGCAGGGTATTTCCTCTCAACACTAGAACCTATAACGGCTATTATGACATTGGTTCGTCTCCCCTACCTTTGCCCCTACCTACTTTGATGATCAACGCTTTGGAGGAAAGAGGGAAATGCTCATATGTTTACGTCACCATCAATTAGCACCCAAATGCACTGCAATTTTGAAGAGCAGACCAGGGAGTTACAAGTTCGAGGTAGAGGGAACGTACGATATTGTCGCATCGAACCAACAAGGACACGAGCATCGCAGTGGAAGTCAGTTGGGCAACCTAAGCCTATGTCATGTTTCAAATACTGCGGGTACATGGCTCCAGCTCGGTAAATGCGCGTCTGATGCGATCTAAAGTTTAGTCATATCCCTCAGATACTGTTCTCTGAACTAAAAAGGACTATTTTCCTCAAACGTAGAACTCATAAGGTATTCTATTTCATCGCACCAATTCGGAGTTTCGACCTTCCCTAACCTTGATAATGCTTTGGACCAGGAAAGACAGGGAATGCCTAGCTTTTCTTCGTTCAACCAATTAGGCACCAAATCGACCTGCAATTTGATTGGGCAGACACGGAAGCTAAAAAGTCGGCAAGGCTAGGGGTTAGACGGGAAACTACAGCTACTTTTGTGCTTCGAAACTAAGGACAATCACTCGCGACCGACAGCATCGCAGATGAAGTGGCTTCTTTCGTTGAAACCAACTAAGCCCTGTTAATGCTTCCATTTCTTATTTAGCGGCTCGTGTGGACTTCCAGTAGGTAAAATTGCAGCTCGATGGGACTCGTAAAGTAGTACTACTCCTTCAGCATTTGATGTTCTTTTTTGAACTTAAACCAATCAGGATATTCCCTCAACCATTAGCAACATATAAAGGTATTAATGAGACATTGGTTCGCCTCCCTAAGGCTTTGATAACTGCTCTTGAAAGGAACAGAGGACATGCTAGTTTGTCAAACGATTAGAACCAAATCGACTTGAATCCTTTTTTAATATAAGGCAGTAAACCAGGAAGCCCATAAATAAAACAACGACCGGAGGTTCAGCAGACACGCATGACATTTATCTACCCTGGAAGGCAGCCTCACTCACCTGTTGATTCACACCTTGTTACGTCCGGTTTTATACTACTTTAAACGTAACAATCCCCGCTACACCTGCTGACCTTTTAACACAGTGGATGTGAAGTATATTACGGTGGCCAATACGGAGGTGTGCATGGCACAAGTATCACCTATTTGGTAAAACGTTGTCGTCCTGGCTGGGAAGACCACTCACCAAATATTCGGGTTTATGCTTTCATTGGCTCGAAAATTCTTCCCTGCTGGATCACCTCGGTCCAGCCACCTCTTGCCATCAACGAATCAAAACGCCTTGTCGGGAGAGCAGCGACTAGATAATCCAGTTGATGGGAAGGCAGCCTTGTCGAATCGGGCATCATCGGGAGGTGCAATGGGAACCCAACTCCCCGAAAAGGGACGGTGGAAATTTTGGCTCTACTGTTCACGCGAATTCATTGCCTTTACATCCGAGAGGGGGTTTTTCTTTCCAACATAAAATTAACATTCTGTTTCTTACGGGAATCGAAGCGCCGAAGAATTGTCACTGTACAGGCGCATGATATCATATCATTGTGTTATAGATAACGGGGTTTTAAAAGCAACTTGTAAGCGCGGCTCGAACGCGAATCTGAATTAACTAACATAAGGATCCTGATCTTGGCTTATAACGGACTTGATGTGTACTCGTGTGTTGAAACGGCCAAATCATTATACGCCATTAATTCTCCGCATACGTGAAACGTCGAAGCACAGGGACGCAGGGCTTGAGCAACCGAGGTTGCGCGTCAGGAAGACAGCAGAATTCGCGCCCCACACCTCGTCACCCTGTCTTTGGAGGAGAGAGCGTCAGAGCCAGACACACAATTGTGTGGGAGTGGGGAATCAGCTTAGTCGTGTGTCAACCCTTCGTCGTCAAAGACGAAATGCAGCACTGCCTTATGCAAAGGGATGTTATAAGCGAAACTTTAGGCGAAATGTTATGATCAAGGTGGTCCTCGCAATGGCCAACGTAATTGGACTTGAGGTATTTCCTGCAGAATATTAATCAGATGCAGGCCAGACGGATATTCGGGGTTTGAAATGAAGATAAACCTTGCTCACATGATGGTATCTACTTTTCGGAACCAGAGAGAGTAGTCCGGCATCACCATTGCTCCATTTCATGTCCAGTTGGAGATTACGGACTCGCCTCGTTTTGCGGAATGGCGATTTACACAGGTGCACAGAGCTGTTTGTTGGGGATTCCTGACGATTTTATGTATTACTGCACAGCATTACGTCCAGCTTTGCGATTCGGACATTAGGGCGAGCTGCTGGGCAGTTTAAAAGGGACTATCGCGATATCAGCAACCCCAAGAGAACTTTGATGCCGACTTGACGTAACGCGACATCAAGGCATGCGCACTTTGACAAATACGTGTCTCTTCCAGCACTGTGTATATAACTATTGAGGTGCGCAACTATCGTTTAACGTGCGTCATCTAGAAATTGACACGTCCTAGGCTAGAAGTCTTGACCTGTGACAGTAACAGGAATGCCGCGAGAACATATGGTTAGGTTCGCCTGGAGCAACGGTCGGCAACGTTCTTCGGATTCCTGAACAGTCCTCTTGCGTGGGACGAAAAAATAAGGACTAAACCTATGGGAGTTACCCCATAGTGAAATATTCTCATACGCTACGTTGAAGTTGCCGTTCGTGAAAATGTACTGCCTGCGGCACCGGGCATATATTCAACGCACTCTCTGCCGTGATGCATCGGACATAAGAGAGAAAATTTGACAGTCGCTGGGTGATATAGAAGCTAACGATCATCATTTTAAAGTCGAGAGCAAATAGTATCAACTTAGAAACACTACCTGCGGTAAAGGCCTCTCATCAGACAGTAAAAGTGGGCCGTGATAGCAAAGAAAAGTGCTATGCAGCGCAACCTGGAAATGTATCCTGTTTGACAAGAAGGCATTTGCTTGATGACAAAGACGGGAGCTTGTCCGCGGACAACGACTGCGGAGGTGCGAGGCTTTAAGGGAAGAATCTCCAGTTCTCCACGTTTGCTGCCGGTAAAGCTTTCTTTAGGTAAAAAGCGAATTCAACGAACCATCCCACCAGTTTTGAGAGGGCTTCCCGGATGTCAATGGTTCTAGTTTTCTTTACACAGGCGCGTCGCAGATTGAAAACAATCTTCTTGCTGGAAACCAAACTGGAAGTTTTGAAAAAAACGCTTCGGCCGGACCTCTCCAGAACAGGCGAGCAAGGGCACGTAAAGCTATTTTTCTCCATTAATTATTCTACAGGAATCGGACGGTCAGACGCGAACACTACGGTCTTTCGGTTGTCCTGCCAACTCGGCTTTGCCACGGCGTTTCGTGGAGATCTCAGGAATCTACAAAAGCCTGTAGTCCAACATTAGATGCGGGCGACAAACGAAGATTCCGATCCAGATTCCTGTTATATAATCCCAGCAAACAATTGCCTGTATGGTGTCCACAAGCTTGATATGATTAATGCAAAAAGTTAGTCTTTGTATGTTTTGGCATTTCACATTGATTTACGGTTCACATCATATCCCACTAGTGTATGTACTCGTAAATGCCTCAATCGTGCTATATATCACCATAATAACTTCACAGGATCAACTCATGATCGTCTGTGTTATCAAATTTTCGTCACCAAGCTTTATCGCACAACGTGTTATGATATATTCCCGCTCCTATATGCTTCACAGTCTCTCTCACAATGGTGCCGATGTCTTGTCTGCTTCGATCATGTATTCTAGTGGAATCATACCGCGTCTGTCGCGATGCGACTAAGTCGATTAATAACTAATAAACAATTCACGTCAGACTAATCGCTGCTTGTTTCTCCTGTCTGGTGACCACTGATTTGTGTTCTCGAGATGTGTGTCTATATCTGATTCTCTTGTCATTAAGTAGATCTTTCCTTTGAACCTCGCGTACGGAGTTGGATTTGCATCTTAACCGAGATATAAATGTTGTCTCCTAGATCCTATAAGTGTTCATTTATGTGTGAGTGGATACGATATCATTTGTATGACTGATCGGGGCAATGCTGTTTATCAGTCACTCTTCTAGTTTTGAAAGGCTCTTCACGATATTTGTTAATGGTATTCTGCACCATCCCCTAATCCACTTGTCACCTCTTTCTCATAGAGGATTACGCGGTGATTTCATATTCAGGACCGGGTGAAGAAGTCTTTGCGATCGACATAAGTTTTTCGCAATTTGTAACCATATACACTTTGGGTACACATGTTATTAGTCTGCAACACAGTTCTTTTGAAGACTAAGAAAGTGTGGGGACCACCGATATAATTCCAATTGAAGGAGAAGTGGCCCATGCTGAGTGTTATTAAACTATCATTATACTCAAAATGATGGTCTCTTTTAGAGCACAATTCGCTCTACTGTGACTTAGGGGCTATGTGTTGAGCGTGTGGTTCATGGAGATGCGCAAGAGGAAAGGTTGAGATCTGTACCTTTGCATTTCGGCGAGGGATCGGAGCATACCCTGGAGGGTAAACAGCAGTAGGGTCATACAACAGAAGATCTTTTTGGGTATGACCTCTTTTCGGTAAGGCAGCGTCTTCAGATATATTTGAGTGCAGGGCTCGCTCTTTCTTCACCAGCAATCGCTGAGATAAGTTGAGTTCAGCTACAGTCCACTCTATTCATTGTCGGGTTCTTGGCTTGTAGTTAAATAGTAAGACGCACCATTCATGCTCATGGTTCATAATGAGAGATATCAGTATTTTGCTAAGCAAGCCAGGCACTTCAGACGAAAATTGTGGGGAGACGATATAGACCTGAATTCCATGGAAATAGGTACATCGAAGGTGGTCTTTACCGGAAGAGGTATTCGTCTTTTTCGAGAATGTGTGGCGATTGCCCCACCGGTATTGGGTTCCAACTATAGCGACGTATTGCGTTTCCACATATAGGAACCTTCAATGGCAAAATTGGCCAAGTATGATTTCGCATATTCGGAGATTTTGCCAGTGATTTCATCAATGCGGAGGTGATTTTTGGAAGATTGCGACAATTTTGATTGGGGGACGACATGGGGGCCTCTGGGCCTCTCTCTTCATGCCGTCCAAGAGGCCCAGAACGGCTCTAGGGCGTTTTGCGACGGGTTTACCGTTTGGACAGTTCTCCATTCACTTTTTCGAACGTTGCAAGAAAGCCCATTAGAAGAGCGGCACATGGGTCGTTCCATTCACACATCAAAGCTGCCCTTTGGGAGCCTATCTATCCCACTTTTCATCTCGCTTAGGGGCTATTAGAACTCTTTAGGGAATGTGCTGATAATAGAAATTCGGGCAGAAGAGTTATAGGAAGAATTCAGAAGAAGGCTAGAATTATTCTGAGAACTCATCTAGAGGACATTGGTGCTGCAGGTTTCTTGTTTTCAGTTGTTCGTAGCTCCGTGATTGTTTCTGCAGCACAATCTGCTTGAAGCCATTGCTTTTGCTCTAGAAAGAAAAGACTATATAGGGCCGAGGTCCCTTCTCTCTTGCAGTTGTATTTCTTTTTTTCACGTCTGGGGTTAATCGGCTTTTGTTTAAAAAAAATTCGGCATGCTTGATACTTGCTATCTTAGTGTTTCTTTACCGAATAACATCTTAGCTTGGCGCCCTACTTTCTTATTCTTTGGAGTTTAGAAACATTGTTTTTCACGGGGCTTGAGTCATCCAGTGGAGAGGCGATTATCTAAGGGGACAAAGCAGAACCAGTTCCATCTTGCATAAGGTTTCGGTTGAAACACCTATGATGGTAGGCCTCAGGGGATTGTGTCGGTCTTAGCAGGGAAACGTTACCTCCCAAATTTTTTGATACTCGGCATAGAACCCCAGATTAGTCTTTCATTGCTGGGTTTTTGCTGAAGAGCTCGGTTCACCTCGGGACTTAGGGTCTCGTTGGATGGCTTTTTGACACCGGAGAGATTGAATCAAGGGCTGGCTTTTGTACTAGTAGAGGAGTTCGGTAGTCGTGGGCAACCAGTCTTACAGGTGTTTCCGGATGAGTTTCATTTGGAAACTTTAGAAGAGTCAGTTTCTTGTCTAGGCGATGGGGTCGTGTATGGCGGCATTTACACGCCAATTACACATGCGGAGGCGTAGGGGCAGCCGCTGTAATTGGGCAATAAAGATTGACGCTTTGCATTTGTTGATATTTTTTCCCTTGACGCTGAGGCGTCTCATGTCATCTCCTCCCTGCTCAATTTTTCTATGCGCTCAACTATAACTCCAAAACCTCCTGTTTAAACAGGCTTCCAAGACGAGGCTTTGACATAAGAAGCACCTGTGGGGTCTTACAACAGTTCCTATACAAGTCTAGGCAGTATTTTCACAGGAAGGAAATAACTTCTCCGCCCAGGTAATGGGACTATGTCCATCCCGGTCCCCTTACAGTACTATCTTTTCTGGGGATGAACCAACCCGCTTGACATACTCTTGAAAAGCAACGTCTGGGCGCAGGAGGATACGGCCGACACACTGTAGTGCACTTCGTGAACCCTATTGTGGTCACCTTTGTAGCTCTTTTGACTGAGGGGGGTTATTAAAGGTCCAGCACCAAAGGGGATTGCTTTGTCAGGCGACCGTCCCTACGAGATAAAACATGGACCCGCTCACGGGGGGAAAATCTATCACATAGGTTCTGTAACGGGGAACAATCTTTTCTGCTATCCCCGGACAATCTTCTCATTTAATGACGATCTAAATCTTCGTCTTTTCGGTTATCACAAACAATAGTCTGGCCTTTAGATATGTCTTCTATATATCTTCATCAGGCCAGTAGAAATTAACAGGAATGTTCTATTGCGAGACGCTAAAGATGACAACAATGGAACTTTGGTTCGTTAGCAGCTTGTACGGAGAACTGGATTCTATTTTTCCATTAATGTGTATTCTGAGGGTCCATCCTCAACTCCTAAAACTTCTTTCAAGTGCACCATAGTGAGAAAAATAGGTTCTTTCTTCTCCTCAGTCTATGAGCTGTTGGATCGCGGCTAGTGGATCGCTACGTATCGTTGTGACTACTATCGGTCGAAAGAAATGTACTCTCCTGCTTGGGCATTCCTGGGAGGGGCTGGCACGCAGCTTATGGAGCAAAACGATCATCACTGAGAACGGACCTCATGACGGGGCTGGGCAGCTTTTACGGGATTGCCCGAACCGTTGGTGGAGCACCTGGGGTCGTTTCGGGGTTCTTTGCCTCGGTCGATGAACGGCCCGAAATTATTGCCAAAGGACCCTCAGTAGTGTGAACTAGAAAGGAAGTAGCATAGGTACCCTTCGGTCTAGCAGTAAGTAGGCCACGGTAATAGATCTAGGGATTCAGGCTGGCGAACACTGACCAGACTGGAATTATTGTTGATGTTCGACTTATACCCTCTTCTTTTTTACTTTAAACACCTCAGTTTTTTTCTTTTCTTTTACATACTTTTCCATAAAAAATTTAACCAACAAGACCTTCCGTCTGCAACGGAATATAGAAATGTGCACTATAGCAACTAAACACAGCAAATGAGACTAAAAAGCAAATAAACAGGCACATGGGCTGGGAAAGGCGATATATTTCAGGGGAAGGGTAATCCTTCTCCCCATGTAACAGCGTGTCATAGTTCCAGCAGACACCCACACAACATCCCGGACCCCCCCCTGTAGGGTAGGCTGTGGATGTTGGCCTCGGAAGACCTCCTCCCGGAACTCTATCAGCCTCGGCTCACCACCCGTTGCACCACATCGGCACCCTTAAAGGTCTTAAGTTAAAGCCCGAAGTCTATACACAAGTGTCTATAGAACAGCTCCCATGAGCTGCGTTATCCAAAGGTTCGGTTCCCCTACAATTGGCACAGTTCCAGTCAGGAAGGCGAGCGTAAATGACCGGTTTTCCAACTGTACCACATCCACCGGGGAGGAAGTGTGGGGCTGACGAAACAACCATGCAGAAGAGGCACCGAGATCATATATTAGCCGATGGGGGGTTGGATGGGAAACAAAAAGGGAGGGCGGGCGGCGCATCCTTATATAAATAATTTAACAGGCGAACCTAACTGGGCTGGGAATTCTTAAGACAAAAAAAAAAAAAAAAAAACTTGAAAACTGTTTGAATAACAGGTGGATCTGAAAAGCACGGAAAAAATTTAATGAAATGGGGGAAAAGAACAGAAGGTTTGAGAGGAGATCAATGCAAACCAAACAATAACTGTCACAAAAATTGTTAATGCCACGAATGACACAAAATACTGCACAAGCACTCGTTGTAGCGGACTGAGGGGGGGACAAGAGATTAAAGGCACCACTTCTGCACTTGGTTCATTCACAGCTATATCATGCACATGTTGTTCAAACAACAGCCCATAACACCCACCTATGAGACATCAATCACCTTTCCCGAGGATAATACTAATATTAATATAAGTATATATTATTATATATATATCATAATATACATATTATATATAATACTAATTATATATATATCATATATATATATTATATTATATAATATCATTCCCTCTTTCGTCATTTTTATTGGCCCTCGAATCACACGGCGATAACCCAATTCCACATACTTTGTCTTAACATACAACAAATGGCTCACCACGTGACGTTTTTGCCTGACAAGGGCCAACAAATGCCAAAAATGGAAGATTAACATCCAACATTATCTTGACTAAAAACTCCATTAATAAGTTGCTTTCATAATTATAGTAAATAATCAGACTTAATACATACAAACACGTTTCTTAAAGTCTAACACAAAAAAATGTCTTCATCTTTTATCACACATTATCCCAATTCGCGAATACTGTATTTCTTTTCCATTAAGTTAAAATATACAAGTTTTTGTCAGAGTTTTTTTTAGAGAGAGAGCGAGGAGAGAGAGAGAGAGGACGATCAGAGAGAGAGACGAGACGAGAGACGAGAAGAGGAGAGAGAGAGAGACGAGAGACGAGAGACGAGAGAGAGAGAGAGAGAGACGAGAGAGAGGAGAGAAGATGAGGAGGGAGATTGACGAGAGGAGGAGGAGAGAGAAGAAGAGAGCAGACGAGGAGAGAGAGAGAGGAGAGAGAGACAGAGAGCAGAGAGACCGATGAGGAGAGAGAGAGATGAAAAAGAAGCAGAGAAAAGAGGTAATCTGAAATACAGAGCGAGAAGAGAGAGAGGAGAGAGAGAAGCGAGAGAGAGAGGAGCAGAGAGAGAGACGAGACGAGACGAGACGAGACAGCAGAGAGAGAGAGAGAGACGAGAAAGAGAGAGAGAGAGAGACGACGAGAGTGAGAGACGAAACGAGCTAGGAGGAGAGAGAAGAGAGAGGAGAGAGACGAGAGAGAGATTGAGAGAGACAGAGAGCGGGAGGAGAGACAGAGAGAGAGAGACGAGACGACGAGACGACGAGACGACGGATCGCGAGAGACAAGAGAGAGAGAAAGAGAGAGACGAGGATTATACCACTAAGAGCAGAGACCGAGACGAGAGAATCGACGAGAGAGAGAGCGAGCAGAAACAAACAGGGACAGAAGAAATTACAATCGGAGGAGAGAGAAGAGAGAGAGAGACGAGAGAGAGGTGAGAGTGCACGAGACGCAGAAGACGAGGTGGGAGATCAATTCAGATATTCGAGAGAGATGAGAGAGAGAGAGCAGAGACGGAGAGAGAGACCAGAGAGAGAGAGAGACCGACCGATCAGTGGGAGAACGAGACGAGAGAGAGAGCAGAGAGGCAATGTGGTTTTTATTCAAGCTCCAAAATATCCATCGTTCATCTAACCTCCGATCGCACAACTATTTGCCGTTACCAAACTCGAGCAAAACTTACCTATTTTTTGCATTCGTCGAGATAACCACTCTTTTTCTAATTTTCTTGCTAAAACTAAACTTTTGAAGACCTTTTAGAACTTAAATCGTCATGTTCCTATTTTACTTAACTATAATCTTACCTGAATTCCTTAATCAAATTGTTTGGCTCACCAAACTAACGAGCTCACACATATGGAATCACCAAGATGCTTAAGACTACTTCTGTAGGAAACTGCACTGCTAATCAGACAAGTTTTTAGTAGAATATGTAGTAAGGTGAAGTCGATAAGTTCCGGTTCTCATTGGAACTTCAGGCCGGAACTT